>QRFJ01000836.1:178095-217358 GCA_006176705.1 Cocos nucifera
CTCAAGGTGGCTTTAATTTTTGTTGTCCCAATGGCTTTGTAAGTGGGTCTGCTGCATTGTCTGCAGAATTGACTCTCTTGACCTCGACATAACCCTTCTCAAAGAAATTACGGATGAGATGGTATCGCCGCTCAATATGCTTGGATTTCTGATCAGACCTCGGCTCCTTAGCAAGGACTATGGCGCCATTATTGTCGTAGTACAGAGGAATGGCAACTCATGACATTACTCCAATTTCTGCAACAAACTTCTTATACGAGAATGCTTCCTTCGCAGCCTCTGATGCAATGATATATTCTACATTCATGGTGGAATCTGCTATCATAGTTTGCTTTAAACTCTTCTAGCTGACAGCACCATCATTGCACACAAACAGACTCCTAGATGTCAACTTTTGATCATCTACATCGGACATGAAATCTAAGTCTATGTATCCCCGAACTTGGAGTTCTCCGTTACCAAAGATCAACATCATATCCTTAGTTCTTCTTAAGTACTTGATAGGGACGCGATGCTGTCGTTAAGACACCATGTTTATCAGTTTAATCCGACTTCTTAAAATCATTAAAAAATTGCATAGATAGTAGTGAGTCGGGTCGAATCCACAGGGAAGGTAGTGTTTTTAGATTTGAAATCTTTAATTTTTGGAAAGAAAAGAAGAAAAGGATTTGAGTTTTCAGAATCAAAAGTGAAGTCGAAATATTAAAAGCAAAAATTAAAAGGTGTAGAAATTTAAATTTGGTACTAAGATCTATTAGTTAGATCTTAGCATCTACTTGCAATAAAATAAAAAGTAATAATTAAAATATAGAAATTAAATTATAATAAAAATTAAAAGCAAAAAATTAAAATATAAAAATAAAACTTTTATTAATTAAAATTTTAGAATTTAAATACATAGAATATAAAAAAATAAAATAGCCTGATCTCTGATCTTGGATCGGCATTGGCAGAAAGATGGTGTAGAAGCTCGGCTCTTCTTCTCGACACCCATTGCTTCGAAGCAGCCTTTAACCCATAGCCTGGCTTCACCCCTGTACCAAAGCTTCACTTTGATCGGAGATGTTGATTTCTGGTGGCCTAGGATCCTTTTTATAGAGCTAGGAGGGCTGGATATTTTTTCTAAAGGCAATATGGGACTAATGCCTTTGTAATCATCAAAATACAAACAAATTTGGATAAAATTTGAATCAAAATAGCTCTGATATGATTTTGATAAATCTGATAAAATCCAGCCGTTCAATAGGAATCCAACGGTCCAAAAATCATCAAAATCGGATGCAGATAAGGTCAGATCGGGTCGGATTAAATTTTGGCCATTGGATCGAGCTTGATCGAGGAAATCTGGCCACAAATCGCACTTCGGGAGTCTTGATCACCGCCGGCAGCATTCTGGACCATCGGATCATCGCCTGGATCGAGCGCTGTCGTCCGATGGTGATCCGCGTGATGTTTGTATCTGAATAAAATTCGAAGCAACCACAGCCGTCCGATCCTGACCGCAAACAACCACATCCGTCCGATCGCGCAATAACTGTTCCCATGGACCGCATGGACCGGTCGCACCGCACACCGCAACCAATCAGTGCCGCAGTTGTCGAACGAAAAGACTAAATTACCCTTATGAGCCGCGATAAATTTCTATAGACCCTTAAGGGGTCTAGGTCCACCACGTGGCAATCTCTGATTCGTCGGAATTTGCTGAGCTAGTGGTCCACGCCTAGATCGTGGACCGGCTGATGGCTTCAACGGCTGAGTCGGCTTGATGGCTTAGCTTGGCTTGGTGGCTCGACTTATGGAGTCGGCTGAGCCATTTTCTTTTTTTATTTAATTTTTATTTATTTTATATCTTTCAAAATTCATATCTTTTCCATTTTAGCTCCGTTTTACTTAAAATTTATTTTGTTGTGATCAGTAAAATGAGATCTTTCTATTGATAATAAAATTTTATTTTTTAATTTTTATTATTTTTATTTTTTTATTATTTTTTTAATTAATTTTTTAATTAATAAAAATATAAATTTTTCAAAAATTATATATAAATTGATTATTAATTCTTAAAAATTAATATTAATTAATTAATAAATTAATACTTTTATTAATGAATTTATGATACTTATCACACCCCCCAACTTAAGCTTTGCTCGTCCTCGAGTAAAGAAAGAATTTAGTTTTAAATTTCTTTTAACTTTAGAGTTTCGAATTTTACCTAAGCAATTTTCAAAATGGCCATTGATATTCAGTAGAGCTTAAATGAGACATATCATTGGGTATTAATACTTATCAAATAGAAAAATTAAGTAAAGAACAATAAATTTTTCAGAACTTTTTCTAAATTATTCCACTTTTATCTCTGATTTGTCTAAACTTTCATATAGGCAGGTGTATTTCTACTTCCATCCTTCATTTATTAATTTTTACATTGCCCGCTTTTTGATGCGAATATCATTGCTTACTTAGGCAACGGACCCGATTACTTGGTGGGAAACCAATGTTTTTTTTTTTCTTTTTTTCTTTTTTTTTTAACATTGTACCACTATTGAGTGTCTTAACTCCTTAAAGCTTTTATTTGATCTCATGTAGCGAGTCTTGGGCCAATGACTCCCAAACCAGTTGGCTTTAGGGCACTAGGTATAGAATACCCCTCGGGCTTACTAGCTCGAATCAAATAGGCTACGAGTTAAGACTAGCTTTACAATGAGCTTCTTTGCCCTTCCCATCTTTTGATGCGAAACTCAATGCTTGCTTAGGCAAAGAGGCCCGGTTACTCAGTGAGAAGTACTTGGAAACTATTTATTAAAATAAAATTTTTATATAAGAAACGTATAGTTACCCTACACAAGCCTATAAAAAGTAGACTTTTCTTGATGCTAGTAGAAATAATTAGAAATGCTATCCTCTGTGCGGGAGAAGATGGGACTTAGACTTGTAGCTAATTGACTTTAGGATAAGTGGGAGATTGTTAGATATATGTGCCCTAGAAGCCAGAATTGGCTGACACTTGTAATACACTTCTAGGGGCAAAATTATAATTTTGACTATAATCAATAAAATGGGTTATTTTCTATCACATATGTGTATTTAGTGTCTGTGATACATCCTTTGAGTTAATGGTAATGATAATTCATATTTTCAAGAGTTGAAAATTTAAGACATGAATAATCATTATTAACTCATAAAATGCTCTCGACCATAGGATCATCACGAGGATGGTGATTGATCTGGAAGGTTGGTGTACAATCGCTTCTCTTTAGTAGATGAGTCTTGAGTCTATGGTGTGGAGACACTGGAGCGAGAGTACAGATACTCGTTAGAGAACGAGGGCACTGAGCGTGACCACCTCGAGTAGTCATTAGAAAGTCTACCTTCTCGTCAATGACTGACTCGATGCTGCAGTGGTGTGTCTGGTTCTTTGACCTGAGGTGCATCGGCAGTTCACCTTGAGGGTGTTATAGTTTGACTACACCATAACTCGGTCTCCTAGCCATTCGAAACCCTGAGGTGTATGTTGGCTATAGCATGTTCATTGTAGGAACTGGATTGCATCAAGATGGAATCTATCTACCTCGGTGGTAGAGGAGCAGCCCTATGATGATCATGAGAATCAAGTCCAGAAGCCCATGGCCATGGCAGAGTGAAATAATAGAAAGAGTTTCTATTTAGATTTTCACATCGGACTTGAATCGAATGATTACATCATATGATAGAAACTAGGGTTTGACGAGTTCACCTTAACCCTAATCTGATCGGGCTCAAGATAGAAGAACTTAATCACACAGGTAGCTGCACCAAGAGGTTCACATTCAGCTCTGATGGGTTGCCACCATATACTGCTAGGTGTCACTGGTGGATTTTGGGAGCAATTAGAATGATTTAGATGATCGATCATTCTAGCTGTTCGAATCAGAAGAGTTCTTGATCCATCGAAAGGAGTTTCGATGATGTCGATGATAGAGATCATGACATATCCCATTACCATACAGAACTGAAAACCTAACTTGGGTCACACAAATAAGAGGTTTGAATCTGGTGATCATCAATTGAACTGATCCAGTTCAATTGATCTGAATGAGATTCAATTAGGTTCAAGAAAATCATGCTAGCACTCGATTGAACCTAACGTTCTTCTTTTACTATCATAAATAGTTATCCTGACTGAGCCAAAAGAGTTTGTACTCAATCGGAGGCCTTCTCTTGGTCTGACTAAGTCTGTCCAGGTCAGAAAAGGGTTGTCTTATTTTGTAAGACAACACCTGTCATTTTTGGTCACCTACCATTTCTCGTCCTTTGATTTTGATCAAAAGTTGACCTTTGACTGGTCAAATATTGACCATAGATACTTTGACTTCTGTCTACGTGTCACACACCTATTGGAGAGCTGGTGGGGCTTGTCCCCCTGCCAGAAACTAGCAAGGAGGATGGCGCATGCTAAGGGTGGCGTGCGCCCAAGTTTGAGGCGCCCAGGAGTTCCTGTTGGATAGGAACTCCATCTCCTTTATGGATTCCGAATAGACTCCTCCTAAGAACCAACTTTGACTAGTCTTGGGCACCATCTAAGGATGAATCCAAGGAACTCTATTTCCACCAATCAGATTTAGATCTGATTTCACAAAGGGTTGTGATTGATTGGGATGAAAAGGAGTTGGATCACGCATAGTCTATAAATAAGATCCTGCGCCCAACTCAAAAAGCAATGCAATTCTCCATGCCCGAAGGCTGCTTCTCTCTTCCTTCTCCATGCCAAGTTCATCTTCTCCCTCTCCTCTCCATGCCCAAAGAAGTTTAGAATCTCAGTTGGTGCAATCTAGGTAAGAGAAAGGCAACAGAAAGCTAAAAGGCTACGCTGCTGCAAAGGACAACTGCTGATCTTCAAAAGCCATTTTGAAGATCCTCCAAATCAGATTCAGATCTAATTTTTGGAGATGTGATAGAGAAGAAGAGGATCTCCTGATCCAGCCCAAGTGAATATCGATAGAGATCAGGCACTTGCGTGGCTAGATCCAGAACCTTCCGCTGCTTACAGGATCATCAATGGGTAATAGGATTATCCTACATCAAGGTAAATTAAATATGATTTAATTTATCTATATTTTATTTTAATTATTAAAATAATAAAATTAGATCTAAAATATCTTAGATCTAATTTAGATCAAAGAGAAAATTTTTTGAAATATATCTCTTAATCCAATAAAATCTGAACGAATTTGATCTGAAAAATTAAAATTTTTCTTCATCCCACTACTCTGAAACTTTGAGTCCTACATGTCTGTGACTCTATGATTGAGAGTTGAAACTCTACAATCATGAGTTCCATTTATTTCAAAAATCGAAATCAAGAGTCCCATTGGTTTGGAACTCTACGATCAAGAGTTTCATTTTGATGGAACCCTGTTGTCCGAATACCCACCGAATTTAGACTCTAGATTGATGAGAGATTTTATTAGTGAATTTGATCGCTAATTAACTCAATTTTATTGAGTAATTATTTTTAGTTTAAGTCTAATTGAATTGGGTTCAGTTGGGTTTGATCTGATTAGGTCACAAGTTGACCTAATCGTCGAGGAGGTTCGAATCCTGATTTAATCGAAGGTTGGGCTTGATCAATTTTTGATTTATTAGGATTTAATTAAGTCTAATTATGTTGAATTTAATTTTATCTAATTAGACCTAACTAATTTTGATTCGGTTGGTTCAATTAGTTGAAGTTTAAATTCAAAGACTAGTTTGACTAGTCTTCTCTTCCCATGCGCCACATATGCCCCACACCCCATTTAAAATTTCATGAGAAAAGTTCTCATAAGTTTTCTACATGCACAAAGGATCTCATGTCCACCTTCTCTATGCCCATTGTGGATAAGTTTTGGTTGTTATTGATTTTAGTTTGAATGAGATTCAAACTTAGATAAGAAATAACTTTTATCTTATCCATGCACCACCTCATTTTGTGCACCCATATTTCTTCATGAGAAATGGTTCTCATGCTTCAATCTCCATGCACAAGATACTCCACACCTTCCCTTCTTACACCATTTTTTTTTTGAATCAAATTGGTTGGCATTTGAATTCAAATTGACAACCAACCCATTCTAATCCTCTCACACGTGCTCTCTACTATTTTGACAAAAAAAAAAAAGAAATAGAATTCTAGACATGTGACAACTGATCTAAAAAAAAAAGGGAGGACTTCCATGAGCCTCTGGGTACATGAGAAAAATATTTTAAAAAAATCAAGAGAAAGAAAAACAAAAAGAGTTGGGTGCAGGGTTTTTAAGGTGCATATGACCTAGGGATTTAGAACCTGGGATTCAGAAAGCAATTATGTGAACTACGAGAGTCGTAAGCATAGGAAACTTCAGAGAGAACCTCCTCTACCTCTCTATTGCATCTATCAGTAATCTGGAGAGTTTGTGAAGCCCGCAGATAAAGATTGAAGTCATTCGATCGAAATAGCTCGTGAAAGACTGTGATGTCGAGCTAGCACTCACGAGGATCCGATCAGGATTAGGAGCCTCGTGTGGATGATTTATGGAGGCCAGATATTTGTGTGGCTATATTGTGACCAATGAACCTTTTCGACGATAATCAGATCACGACGATCAACTATTTGTGTAAGGTATAGTGCTCAAAACATTTAGATTTAGTAAATAGTTTACTGCACTATTTTAATTTTTCAGATATGATATGTATGCATTTATATCATATTTAAATTCTTAGTGTAAAATTTATTTTTTGATATGATCAATAATTAATTAATTAGATTAATTAATTTTTTACTATATTTTAGCTATTTTTGAAAAAAAATTTTGAAAGTAGCACTGTAAATCCTGCATTGGTTCCTTCAAGTGGTATCAGAGCATTAGGTTTACTAAACATGATATGCTTGCATATTTAGATTCATAATTTATATTTGATCTAAATATTAATCTAATAATTTAATTAATTAGATCTAAAAATTAAAATTAAGATCGCATGAACTGCAGGTTGTCCTATTGTAGGATTTACCTCCTACACTGAAAAGGTTATCCTGGTACGTTACTGATCTAAATCATTAATCATAAAAATTAAGATTTGATCTAATATTTTTATGATCTAATTAAATTAGGCTTTAATATGATTTATGATCATGAATGCATAAATAGATAAAGTTTGATTCATGATTTAGTATTATGTAGTGTACATAGTTTTAGATTAAACCCTATAACTAGTATTGTTTGTGAATTAAGCCAATTCAATTTTAAAGTGAGTCGACTCAATTGATGAATAATATTAAGTTATAAAGAATCTTTCAAAATTTGAAAAATATTTTTGAAATGACGAACCCTAACCCTCAGCCCATAAACTTAATTAAAAATTAAGTATAATAATTTAGTATCTAGAATTATGAATTAAGACTCTAAGTCGTTAATCATAAAACGTGGGTTATTGGGTTTGTTGAATTAGGTCCATAAATTAGGTTAGACCTAAGGTCAATTAAAGAGTGGACTAATTTAGAGTAATTGATCAAATCTAATTAAATATTAATTTAAATTAGGTGAAGGACTCTATAGACTCAATTACAATAGTTGTAGGTGGTCAAGTCCATGCCTTTAACAAGGATCAAATGGACTTGATTCATGGCTATGCTGTTGAACTCGAAATTACTAGGTTGGTCAAATTGAAACTAATAAACTGGATGGTGTCTAAGGTAAGTCTGGCAGTTTGATCAATGATTTTTAATTGAAAGCTACTCGCATTGATTCATTCTTTGATGAGTTAATGGCATATCTCTTTCACTGATCTCACTTACCTAGCCATTCTGGTGAGTTAGATTTTGATTAGATCATTTGGTGATTCAGACTCACCCATGTCAATTAGGTAAATCAGTCTGACTAATTTAGGTACTCCTAATGCTAGCTTAGATTAGATCATTTTTTTTATCTGACTCGATAAAGTCAGTGGGAGGATCGAAATTGGCTCATTTTTTTAAAATATGTTAACTAAATCCTCTAAAATTATTAGGTTCTTAAAAGTAAAATAGTTATATAGATAACTAAATCATTACGTCCCATTAAGTTGAGTGATAATGGGTTCATTAATTTGATGATCACTAGAGGCCCAAAGGCCTGGTGCTTATTGATTAATGAAATTATCATTCATAAAATGATGGTTTGGTTAAGTCTTTCTGATGGTGGTTAGGTTGGCCGACCAAAGTCGGGCCTAATCATTTATTAGTTAGATAAGACCAAATGTAGTCATGTTAATGGTTGGACTTAACCAGACTTTTTCAGTGGAGATTAAAGCCTACCGATTAGGTCTTTGGGGCAAAATTAATATTACCAAAAATTATTTAGAGAAATAATTAATTTTGAACCTATTCATAGGTGCACATGGGTTGACCAACCAAAGTTGGGCTCGTGTGTAGTCTATTTGGATTCTAGTATCCACTAAGAAATTAAAGTAATTTCTCGAATTAGAGGTAGAGGCTATCAATTTGTATAAAATAGTGGAAGAATCTTTAGACTAAAGTTCAAGTCTTTAGAATAATTGATTCATATACTAATTAAGTTTGTTTTTTCTTATTGTGTAGAAATGGCCACTAACCTATCGCTTCAATCATTGTTAGATAATGATAAATTAATGAGACCCAACTATGATAACTAGTATCATAAGTTGAAAATCGTCCTGGAGCATGAGCGAATCCTTTATGTTGTAATAGATCTAGCACCTGAGGACCCAGCTTCGAATGTCAGAGGAGCAATTCGAGATACTTATCAGAAGTGGCTCAATGACTGCACCACCGTTCAGTGTATAATGCTGGCGGTAATGAACGACGAGTTCAGCTGCAGGTTCGAAAATACCTAGCCGCAGGAGATGCTTCAAATATTGAATGACTCCTTTGGCATGCCTGACGATGTTGAAAGGCATAAAATAAGTTGTGCCATTTTCAACACGCGGATGAGGGATGGGGCCTCAGTCATCGATCATGTATTTTACATGATCGAGATGATCAAGCACCTTAGCAAGCTGCGCTTTTTCCTGCATGAGCAGCTCAGTAAGGATGCGATCCTTAATTTCTTGCCCAAATCTTTCCTCTCCTTCCTAACTCATTTCAGAATGACAAAGCCTGCAGTCAACTACCATGGCTTGTTGGAGTTACTACAGAACTTTGAGAAGGATCACCAACTCTACAAGAAGATGGTGAATGTAGTGGGAGGGTCTTTTTTTGATCGTCGATTTTTTAAGAAAGAAAAGAAGAACAATAAGATGCAGCCAAATGCTGGGACGATTGCACAAGATCGGACCAAGAAGCGCTAGCTCGATCAAAGCCAAATGGAGTGCTTCTTCTGCAAGAAGTAGGGGCACTAAAAGAGAAACTATCTTCTATACATTGCCTCCCTAGACCCGAACAGGTTGAGGAGGAAGCAAGTGGTTGCTGGGCAAGGTAATTATATGATAACACCTTACAATTTATCCTTATTTGATTCTACTGCCCGGATATTAGATACTGGAAGCCCTTATCATATTTATAATTCTATGCAGGGCTTGCAGGTCAATAGAAGATTTGATCAAGGCGAGAGGTTCCTGATTGTTAGAGATGGAAGACAAGTTCTAATTCTAGCTTTAAAAATCAAGAACCTTATAATCAACTCAAATAAAGTTATTCTCAATGAATGTCATTTTTGTCCAACATTCTTATTGAATGTTATTTCTATAGGCCTTTTGGCCATGAATGATTTTGAAATATCAATAAAAAAAAAATTTTGTAATGCCATTTTGAATGGTGTTACAATTTTTATTGGATAATTGAATAATAGAGTTTATTTACTTTCTATGCCTATTAACATGGTTCAATCCTTTGGTAAACATCCTAGAATTAGTGATGTGTCTGATGTCTACCTTTGGCACTGTAGGCTAGGTCATATTAACAAGAATAAAATTAATAGGTTAGTTCAAGAAGAAATTCTTGAGGTTAGTGATTATGAATCACTTTCGACTTGTGAGTCCCATCTTCTTGGTAAGATGACCAGGTCACCTTTTACTGGAAAAGATGAACGAGTCACTGAACTCTTGATTCTAGTACATTCGGATGTATGTGGACCCATAAGCTCAAGTGCCAGAGGTGGATACTTCTACTTTATAATCTTCATAGACGACCTATTGAGGTATGGGTACGTCTATTTAATGAAGCATAAGTTAGAGTCATTTGAAATATTCAAACTATTTCAAAATGAGGTAGAAAAGCAAACTGAAAAGAGTATTAAAATTCTTCGATCTGATCGAGGGGGTAAGTATCTTTTAAATGAGTTTCTAATATATCTAGGAGAGAATGTGATTCTCTTCTAATGGACCCCTCCTAGAATACCATAACATAATGGTGTATCTGAAAGAAGAAATCGGACCTTATTGGACATGCTTCGATCCATGATGGAGTTTGCTGGATTATCGATCTTCCTATAGGGATATGTGCTCGAGTCAGCTTGTTATATTCTAAATAGGGTTCCAAGTAAATTTGTTAATAAAACATCATATGAGATATGGACAAGGCATAAGCCAGTGCTCTCATACCTTAGGGTTTGAGAGTGTCCGGCTAATATCAAACGTTTAATGACTGACAAGCTTGGACTTAGGTCTGATAAGTGTAGTTTTATAGGTTATCCGAAAGAAACCAAAGGATACTACTTCTACCTTGCTGATGAGCAAAAAGTGTTTGTTAATTTTAAGGCAGTCCTTTTAGAAAAGAAGTTTCTTGGTGAAGGATCTAATGCCTTTAAGATCAAACTTGATGAAGTACGACAGATGGAAGAATAGACATAAGTTGTTAAACCTAAGCTAAATCTGATTAGATCAGACCTAGAACCCATTATAGATGCATCCTTAAGGCGATCTAGTAGAGTACCACATCAACCGAACAGATACTATGATTTCTTGGTTTGGGATGGGGATCCTATCAAATTTGATGAGAACGATCAGGACTCGATCACCTATATGGATGCAATATAGAGATCCGACTCTGAAAAATGGCTTGAGGCCATAAAATCCAAAATGGAATCCTTGAAGGTCAATGATGTATGGACATTGGTTGACCCACCCAAAGGGGTAAAATCCATAGGGTGTAAGTAGGTCTTCAAAAGAAAAAAAGGTGCAGATAGAAAGATGAAGACCTATAAAGCCCATCTGATTGCTAAGGGATATCATCAACGTTATGGTATTGACTATGATGAGATGTTTTCTCCTATGATAATGCTCAAATCCATTCGGATTATGCTTGCTATTGCTGTCCATCTAGATTATAAAATCTGACAGATGGATGTGAAAATGGCTTTTCGAAATGGAGAGCTGGATGAAGAGGTGTATATGATACAACCTAAAAGATTCACATCCATAGATGAGTCTAAGGTGTGTAAGCTTGAAAGATCCATTTATGGACTGAAGCAGGCATCTTGGAGCTAGAACATATGATTTGATAGAATAATCAAAACATATGGCTTCGTTAAGAATGAAGAGGAGCCCTGCATATACAAGTGGACTAATGGTCCAGCAATAGTATTTGTAGTATTTTATATAGATGACATTCTCTTAATCGAGAATGATATTCCTGCATTATGAGGAATAAAGATCTGGCTATCATTATAGTTCTCCATAAAAGATCTGAGAGAAGCTTCCTATATCCTAGAGAGAAAATCTATAGAGATAGATCTAAAAAATTGCTTGGATTGTTCCAGTCTACATATATTGATATTGTGCTGAAACGGTTCAGCATGGAGAATTCCAAAAAAGGCTATCTATCGATAAGCTATGAAATTTTTCTTTCAAAGAGGGATTGTTCAACAACACCTCTAGAAAGAGAGTGTATGAGTAGAATACTATATGCTTCGACATTGGATTCTATAATATACATCATGACATGTACGCGATCAAATGTGGCATACTCACTAGAGATAGTGAATAGATACCAATCTGATCCATTGGAAAATCACTAGAGGATTGTTAAAACCATCCTGAAGTATTTGAGAAATACTAAGAACTAGTAGCTTATATATGGTGAATTGGATTTGAAACTTGTGGGGTTCATAGACTCCAATTTCTAGTTTGATTATGATGATAGCAAGAGTGTGTCGGGATATATATTTATCCTTAATGGTGGGGCTGTCTACTGAAAAAGTTTCAAGCAGTATACTGTGGCCGATTTAGTTTGCGAGGTGGAGTATGTCGCTGCATTAGATGCTGCCAAAAAAGCAGTGTGGCAGAGAAAATTCATCATCGAGTTCAACAACTTTATGTCGAAGATAGATATTAGATACTACACCGATTGACTTTAGTCCAAGTGGAAGATTATTGGGAATATGTTCCAAAACCAATCATCAGCCTATTGATGGTTTTGCTACTTATTATACTTGTATATAAATTATTAATTAATAAAAGTTATTTTGGTATTTTTCATCATAAATTCTATTATCTTTTAATGAACTTCTATGTTGTGATGAAGTCCTTAAGACTATCTAGATTTAATAAAGAAGGATTTATCATTTAGTCCTTAAATTATTCACAATCAAAAGATACATTGTTACTTAGGACGACAACATTTATCAAGTATAGATCATCATGTACCTTATAGATTGATTGTCCTCATAATCAAGAAATGTTGAGACACTGGTATGGCATGTAAGTAAGATGTATGGATATATCTGTGTTGAATATGATCAACTCTAGAGCTTTTCTGCTGTTAAGATTTGCTCTGATGGAATATGGATATAACTGTCCCTCAACCTGAGATCACCATAGTGACTTTCAAGCAACTCACTATACTTTGGTGCCAGACTATCTGAATTTATAATTCAATAACGGAAGATTTTTGGGAACAGCCAAGTACTTAAGAAGTCAGTGCATGTATCAAGATGGGATTGACCACTCCTGATTTTAGGAGTTATATTCAATTATGTTTCAATTTAGCAAAGCCTTGGTCAGGATAGTCTTAGTGAGGAGTCATGGAACTAATTACTTTGAGACATGACATAGATGTATTTTCTAGGGTTGACAGTCAAACTCTGAATCATCTATTACATAGAGACATAAGAATGAATTATACGGCAACCATATTCACGTAGGTTCTAAATATTGCGATTGTGACTATTCAACCTATCCGAACATTAGGTACCATTGCTAGATGATTACTTCGATTAGTATAGAAATTAATTTCTGTGCTACCAACTTAGGTTCGAACCTATGGAGTCACACACTAGAGGTTCCTACCTGATCTGATGGCTGGTGAAGAGTTCCACTCAACTAAAACTCTATGGTCAAGCATCCCACTAGACTGGGACTCTTCGACTGGGAGTCCTACTGGGTTGGGACACTGAGTCTCAATGTTTGGGAGTCTATGGTCAAGAGTCCCACTAGACTGAGACTCTTCAACCAAGAGTTTCACTATTCTAGGACTCTGAGTCCTACATATCTAAGACTCTATGATTGAGAGTTGGGACTCTACAATCATGAGTTTCATTTATTTCGAACATCGAGATCAAGAGTCCCACTGATTTGAGACTTTACGATCAAGAGTTTCATTTTGATAGAACTCTGTTGTCCAAATACTTACTAAATTTTGATTTTGGATTGATGAGAGATTTTATTAATGAATTTGATCGCTAATTAACTCTGATTGGGTAATTTTTTTTGATTCAAGTCCAATTGAATTGGGTTCAGTTGGGTTTGACCTGATTAGGTCACAAGTTGATCTAATCACCGAGGAGGTTCGAACAATGATTTGATCAGAGATTGAGCTTGATCAAGTTTTGATTTTATTAAAATTTAATTGAGCCTAATTAAGCCTAATTATATTGGGTTTAATTTAATCTAATTGGACCTAACCAATTTTGATTGGGTTGGTTCAATTGGTTGAAGTTTAAATTCAAAGACTAGTTTGACTAGTTTTCTCTTCTCATGTGCCACATATGCCCCACGCCCCATTTAAAATTTCATGAGAAAAGTTCTCATAAGTTTTCTACATGCACAAAGGATCTCACTTCCATTTTCTCTACACCCATTATGGATAAGTTTTGGTTGTCATTGATTTTAGTTTGAATGAGATTCAAACTTAGATAAGAAACAACCTTTATCTTATCCATGCGCCACCTCATTTTGTGTGCCCGTATTTCTTCACGAAAAATGGTTCTCATGTTTCATTCTCCATGCACAAGATACTCCATGCCTTCCCTTCTTATGCCATTTTTTGTTTGAATCAAATTGGTTGGCATTTGAATTCAAAACAAGATTGAATTCAAATTGACAACTAACCCGTTCTAATCCTCTCACACATGCTCTCCATTGTTTTGGTGAAAAAAAAAGGGAAGAGAATTTTGGACATGCAACAACTAATCTGAAAAAAAAAAGGGGAGGACTTCAATAAGCCTCTGGGTGCATGAGAAAATATTTTAAAAAAATTGAGAGAAAGAAAAACAAAGAGAGTTGGGCATAGGGTTTTCAAGGTCCATATGACCTAGGGTTTTAGAACCTGGGATTCAGGAAGCAATTACGTGAACTACGAGAGTCATAAGTGTATTAAACTTTAAAGAGAACCTCCTCTTCCTCTCTACTATGTCTACCAATAATTCAGAGCACCCATGAAGCCTATAGATGAAGATCGAAGTCATTCGATTGAAATAGCTCTTGAAAGACTCCAGTGTCGAGCTAGCACTCGCGGGGTGCCGTTCAGGACCAAGAGCCTCATGTGGATAATCCATGGAGGCCAGACATCTGTGTGGTAGCATCATGATTAGTGGATCTCCTCGATGATGATCAGATCATGATGAACAACTATCCGTGCAAGGTATAGTGCTCAGAACACTTAGATCAAGTAAATAGTTTACTGCATTATTTTAATTTTTCAAATCTGATATGTATGTATTTATATCATGTTTAGATTCTTAGTGTAGGGTTTATTTTCTGATATGATCAGTAATTAATTAATTAGATTAACTAATTTTTTACTATATTTTAGCTATTTTTAAAATTTTTTTCAAAAATAGCACTGCAAACCCTACATTGGTTCCTTCATTCCAAGCTAGGTAGTGTGCCATTCATGCTGAGATTGAGCTGTTATGACTTAAGATCAGATTAACTAGGCTTGAAGATTGGTCTTTAAATTGATGGTGATGGGTTTATGGATTATGTTTTAAGTTTGAACCTCTATAGAGCTACCTTGATAGCTTTCAGAAATTTGGTCACCTTCGAGGTTGGCCGACGGTGGGCACAAGTACTCTGGCCTGGAGGGCTTAAGGTTGGAAAAGAATAGCGAGTTCTTCAATTAAGATCGCAACCAAGCTATCTCGAAAAAGTTCAGCCAATATCTAAGGTTGACCAAAAGTTAGTATGGAGAGTGCTGAGGTTCGCTACTTATGAAGTGGTTATTGCTTATTTCAAGTTGAAGATCAGGCTTAAGTCAGTGGTGAGGTCCTTTCGTTGACTCAAGTTTGTCCAGCTAAGTTTCTTGGTGTAGAATTGGCAAGGTCCACTATTCACAAGGTGAAGTAGAGAAGCTCGGCTGACACTCAAGGTTGATCACCAGTCGAGGTCAGATGGTGCTGGAGTTCAATATTTATGGGATGGTCAGGCTGGAGGTCGGAATCAACTGAATGACAAATTAATTTTACTATTCAAGTTCATCCAGCCAAAATTCATCATATAATTTTGGTAGGATCTATAGTTATCAAGATAAAATCGGAGAGGTGGAATAAAGGAGTTCAGCTACTATATGAAATCAGACATTGTCGGGAGCGATCATTGCTTCCAAGGTGAACCACCCTTGATTGAAGCTCTGAACTTAATCATATTAGGAGGCCGATCTTTAGGAACTAGTCTGAACCAGGGGGTTGGCTTGATCGAAGCTTAGATCTGATCATTGCAACTCTGAATGGCACTGTACTGAGGTTGGACTTCCAACTAGACTTCGATGGAAGCTATTTTACCTCCAACACTTGTCCCCCTACTTTCAAGTTTGAAGTTTGGACAAAAGGATTATCAATATCTGTGATCGCTAAAGTTCCTTCTGGATTCTTGCTTTTGGGAGAAGAAATATTTTGGACCATTTGGATTGACACAGAAGTTTCTTTATTATCGAATGATCCAAAATAATCTCAATTTTTGAAATTTTCCTAGGCACGAAGCTCAATTGTATGGCGCCATAATGATTTTATCAGACATCTGCCACTACAATATGGGAAATGATTTTATCAGACATCTGCCACTACAATATGGGAAAAACATGCAGAGGATTGGGATTCGGTACATATGATCCATAATCGTAACTGCTTCAGGGTTCGACTGACCATTTAAATGCCTTCTCCCTTCTTCTTCTTTACTTTGGTTTGCTTTCTCTCCCACTCTTTGTTTGCTCTTCATCTCCCTCGCTCTCGACCATCCTACCCCGTTCTTCCATCACCTTACCTTCACTTTTTTTTCGTCATTCCGACTGCACCGTCGAGTTCACCGACCACTCTAGGTTAGTCCCCCCAACCTTCTTTTTTTCATTTTTCTCATCTTTCCTCTATTTTTTGGGATTTCTAGGGGTTTATCTGTTCTTCTTCTAATTTTTTCTTATTTTTTAATAGATTTTTTTGACTTTTCTTGATCCAAAATGACTTCCCTAAGTTCTATGTGCTCTTGGTCTTCTCCTTCCAAGAATTCGTCCAACCCAAACCCTTCCAACCTTGAATCTAGGGACAAGCCTAAATTTGAAGAAATAACTTGGCCGACCTTCATTCCTGAGACCATTGCCTAAACTCTTTCCGTTGGAGACCCATCCTTAATCCAAGTTCAGTACGGGGTTCCCTCCGAGTACGAACTAGAACTTCCTGGATTAGGTAACTGAGCTTGTGCCCCTCCTTCGAGCTGGTTCTGTTTGTACATGAAGGCTCTCCATGTTGGGTTAAGACTGTCCATCCCTCTCTTTATCATTGAATTTTTTTTATCTTTGGAACATATCTCTTTCTTCAATCATCCCAAACTCTTTTTGCTTTATCATAGGATTCTTAGCGCTTTATCTCCTGATCGAGGTCCGACCTTCAATTTTTCTATTCCGAACCTTCTTCACCTTTAAGCGTCATCCTTCTACCAAGGACTGGTGGTATATCTTCCTCTAGTTTGGCAAGAAGGGATTGCTTAAAGGTGTTCCTTTCTCTATTTATAACTGAAAGAAAACATTTTTTTGTGTCTTGTCCTTTAGTTGAGCTGAGGCTTCCTTCTTGCGGCCAACTAAGAGACTCAATACATAGGGCTTCGAGATTAGAATAGGGAGATCTTGATTTTGCCAACATCCTCAAAAATTACAAAGCTCCCTTACTATCTAATTTAGTAGATGACCGAACCTTGTACAACCTCAGCCTGAGCCCATTCAACCCTGAAGGTATAAATCTATCTTCCTTTTCTATTCCTTTATTTTTTCCTAACTTCGGCCTGCTCGTTCTTGTAGAGATAACTCCTAAGAAATTAAAGCAACTAACTAAGAGACTCTGAGCCCAAAAAAGTAAGGAAAGCGCTCTGGAAGAGACATCAAAATGGGTGAAGGTCGGCAATCCAAGCTTGACCATTCCAGCTTAGGCAGCTCCTGCCCTGAAGGCTACAGCACCCCCATCGATCTCGACCTCACCCACCAAGATCACTGCTTTCTGCCTCCCGAGAAGAAGAAGGAGGTGGAGAAGAGGAGGAAAAAGACTATTGTCAAGAGGGTCCAAAAGAATTCTAGCGAATCAAATGGCAACAATATCGATCCGAACCAAGCCTCCCTTGATGACTGGGGAGTTGTCTGACCCCTGATGGAGGGTTGCATCATCCCGAACATAATCAAGAGAATTCTTCAGATGGATGACCAGGAGTGGAAGAAAGACTCCTTTGCGGCCGTCCTTAAGGTAGTCAATTCTCTCTTTTCGCACTTAGTTAAATATATGCACGCTCTCTGGTAATAATATGTATCTTGCTATTTATAGCTAGGGCACCACCTCTTTGCAAATATGGAGATGGTCGGCCTCCACAAGGTCGCAGCCTCAAAAGCTGTTGAGACGGCCAAAGTGTACAAGACCAAAATCAAATGTCTGAAGGAGGTGTACTCTACCAAGGTCGGGCACCTTCGAAAAGTGCTCTAGATAGAAGAAGAATAGGAGTTGGCAAAGGTGAAGACTACATTTGCCTTGGAAGAGGAAAAAGAAAGAAGGCCAAGGTCGAGATCATCGAAGAAAGGAAGCAAATAGCTGAAGCCAAGGGGTGAGCTATTTTGGCCTTTGAATCTTCAAAGGAATTGGAGGGTATCAAGATAGAGTTTGCCTAAGAAGCATTCAGCAAAGGCTTCAACCTCTGCCAATAGAAGGTTGTTGAGATGTTTTCTAGACTGGACCTCGACTTTCTGTTGGGGGGTTCTTTCGACGATGAGGCAAAGCCTTCTGCAACTGGGGCCGATTTTTCTCCTGTCGAGGCTACTGCTAACGCTTCTGAGTCTGCCAAGAAGTTAAGACCTGTTGATGCTGCACCAAGTCTGCCTTGCCTTCAGAGGTTAGAGACCTCTACTAGATGTATTTTTTTTCTTTTTCTTTTACATTTTATGTACTTAAAATTTTTAATTAATAAAATTAAATTTCTTTTTCTTCATATCTTCGTGTATCATGGTGTGTCCATAATTTAGAATTTAGCTTGTAAATACTATCATGGAACACAGTCATGGGCCGAAGCTATGCCGCTACCTCGGGCCATTCTCCTAAAAGCTTATATTAAAGATTTGAGAAAAGAGGTTCAACAAGTCAATAAGAAATTGAAGAAAATAGAAGACAAACTTCATAAATCAAAAAACAACTATGCAATAGTCTCAATTGAAATCAATTGTCTTCACCAAGGTTCCAAGCAGGCCTTTAAAGAATATACCTTCAAGAAATATCATTTGACTGAAAAGCTAGAATGGGCATCCAAACGTGCTAGCAAAAAATCCAAAACTCTGACTGCTAAAATCTACTCTCTTGAGGTCAAGCTTTGAGAGATGAAAGAAAAAATTTAACAATTGGATAGTATTGCCATCCACATCTCAGGCATCACCTAGCTCTGATACTAAATTGTAGATCCATGATATCACTCGAACGTCAATCATCCTTGACATCACAAGCATCGATACCATATTGTGGAAGCCCCTGATCTTTAGCATGGACTTGAAGGAACTTGTGACGTTCTCTATGGGCAGCAAACCACCAACCCTCTACCTGGCTCTATGATGGGGTGCCTCCCTCCTTGGGCTTGAGGGAAACGCCCCCTTCTCTAGAACTTCTTCAAGAACCTAGGGCAACTATACTAGAAAGAAGAGAAGAAGAGAGAATTGAAGGAGAAAAGATCTATATTGATTTCAGTCTTTTTTAAAAATTCTAATACAACCTATGTATTTATACATAGCCATTAGATTCGACCAAAAATTTTTCTGGCTAATCCAATACATGAAAGCACTTATCGAGCTCATGTACACCCATGTCTCCCATGCTCTCATCCTTTGGATCTAGATCCGATCCATACATGAGTTAGCCCCCTTATGACCTTTTGAACCAGATCTTAAGACCCCTAGGATCAATCCAGATCCTAGTCCAAAATAGATCCTCACGTAACTTTGCCCGCGCACTAAGTCGGTTCAGTCTCAACATTGAGCTGGCTAATTTTCAGTTGTTTAGCTCAGTCTGAAATTGAGCTGACTTAGTTCTATGCCATGTCGTAGTTTCGAATGCTTAGCTCTCTATTTTGCCTATGCTTTGGGACTTAGCCGACTCAGTTTTGGACTGAACCGACTAACCTACAGAAAATCTTTCTTCTATAGTCTTGATTCTTTGGCTTTGGTTTCTTGCTTCATCTTATGTTCCAGATTTTTGAAGCACCAACCAAGCCCTTAGAATCTCTAGAGCCATCACTGTGACTCCTCCTATGGCCTTCCAAGGCTTAGAAGCACCATCAATCCTCACAATCTCCATCTTGGTATCCCAAGCCTTAGTAAATCCCTCGGTAATATCCTCCTGCACGATCCTACTATCCCTGCACACTCGACAGCACCTATGCAAATATCACCTCCACCAATCCTCTTTAGCTATTGTGCACCTTTGAGACCTTTGGAATAACCGTCTCTACCGTTGAAGACCTATGCTTGCTTCTTGGCACCACCCTAACATTGTAGGATCCCTTCTGCTTAGCAGCTGCATCACTTTCTCTAAACTTTTCAGAAGAACCTACAGCATTTCTACACCAGCACATGCTGTACCACCTAACATGATCTCCTTAGAGCTATGCCTATCCACCTACACACGCTGCTTCATCTGGAATTATGCATCATCGATGCTCTAAACTCATATCAATTTTTTTCTCCATTTGTAAAGCCACCATTATAGAGCTCCACCTATATCTGAAGTCCACCTAATGCTGTAGAAGTTGACTCTATGCTCGAGTCTCGCGAGGCTAACCACACAATGCTGCATTGTTGAGCCTACCGCTGCACCTCGAACACCATCACTGTCCCTTTGAACCCTCCGCACTCTATGGACCCCTTCAAAGTTGTCTTGGATACCTCCACAATCCAAGGGCACCTTCAAAATCCAAGAGATCATCCAACTCTTCTGAATTGAATCCTAAAAAATTCCATCCTAGTTCTTCTCTTCTGCTCCTACATCAGCCATCACTTCAGTTGCATCCAGAGAACCATCCTCCACCTGAACTGCGAGTCTTCTTGGTGCCCCTGCAGAAGAAACCTGATCCATGATACTTCTGGCTGCTTGATGCCCCTGACACTCCCTGAGATCTACACCCGATCTTTTTTGAGATACCCCTAACACCATCTGCTGAGATACACTCTTCGACTACTACATCGTCGAGCCTCTCTCAGCTCCTATGCCTCTAGGATAGCGCTCTTGCAATACTCTAGTACTTTTTGATTCATCTCTACACTGCTCTATAGCTACCCAGCCCTAACCTACTGGACCTTCATGGATCATCCATCTCCATCATTCCCCAAGGCTCCATAAATTCATGCTCTAGTTGAACTACTGAATACATCTCTAACTACTTCTCCATCTTCCTGACACCAAAGGATGTATAGTCACTTCTTCAGCTTTTCTTTGATCATTATTTCTTGAAAAACCTCTCTTCAATAGTCCTATACTATCTATCTTCCTAGACAATCATGATGCTCTCTATTGAGATACCTTTCTCGACTGCTGCATCGTCGAGCCTCTCTCAGCCCTGTATCTTCAGAAAAATGCTACTGTAACACTCCAGCGCTCCCTGCCTATACATAACCATCATACATCCCAACCTTTCCACCAAGAATGATAAGCAAATCATGCACCCAATCCTTCCACTCTAAGAAAAACTCTTTTCGTTAATCCTCTCAACCTCCACCTTCAACTCGTTGCTTCCGATTGGCCAAACCATAGTAATAATAAAGATAGAGCTGAGACATATCATGAAATCCTTGTGCAGATTTTTGATTTCATCTTGTATGACTTCTCCTTCACTTTCATGCACCATCAGGCTCTGAAACCTAGCTCTAATACCATATTACCATCCACAACATCCTAAGCATCACCTAGCTCTGATACCAAATTGTAGACCCATGATATCGCTCGAATGCCAATCATCTTTGACATCATAAGCATCGATACCATGTTGCAGAAGCCCCTGATCTTTAGCATGGACCTAAAGAAACCTGTGACGTTCTCTATGGACAGCAAACCATCGACGCTCCACCTAGATCTATGATGGAGTGCCTCCCTCTTTGGGCTTGAGGGAGACGCCCCCTTCTCTAGAGCTTTTTCAAGAACCTAGGGCAACTACACTAGAGAGAAGAGAAGAAGATAGAATTGAGGGAGAAAAGATCCGTATTGATTTCATTCTTTTTTAAAAATCCTAATACAACCTATGTATTTATACATAGCCATTAGGTCCGACTAAAAACTCTCCTGGCTAACCCAATACATGAAAGCACTCATCGAGCTCATAAACACCTATGTCTTCCATGCTCTCATCCTCTGGATCTAGACCCGATCCATACATGAGTCAACCCCCTTAAGATCTCTTGAACCAGGCCTTAAGACCCCTAGGATCAACCTAGATGCTAGGCCAAAATAGACCCTCGTGTAACTCTGCCCGTGGACTGAGCCGACTAAGTTCCATGGATCAGCTCAGTTTAAAACTGAGCCGGCCCACCTCTATGCCGTGCCAGCAATTCGGAATGCTTAGCTCTCTATTTTTCCTATACTCTGAGACTTAGCCAACCTAGTTTTGGACTGAGCTGGCTAACATGTAGAAAATCTCTCTTCTACAGTTTTGATTCTTTGGCTTTGATTCCTTGCTTTACCTTGTGTCCCAGATTTTTGAAGCACCAACCAAGCTCCTAAAATCTTTAGAGCCATCACTGTGACTCCTCCTGTGGCCTCCCAAGGCTTGGGAGCACCATCAATCCTCATAGAGAGGGGCTCGACCTAGGTTCAAAATCAAGGAGAATATAGTTAGGATTGATCAAAGAAGTTCTCCAATCTTTAGAAATAGTTGCACATGGCCGAGGAGGCATACGACATTTACAAACTTGGTTGGTGCATCCAGATTGTCGAACTCAAGTGAAAACTTCGGACGACCAATGTTAAGGTGACCCGACTTTGGAAGCTATTAGCAGACAAAGCTCAAGCAGGCCCAAATGGAGATTCAAGTGAAGTTGCTTCTCTAAAGAGTATCCTTGGAAGTTTTTTTGAGGCATATAAGAAGAATAAGTCTAAGCTCTTTCAGTTGAGGATCCAAATATCTTATCAAGAAAATACCATAAGGGATGCCGAAGTTGAGTCCACTGTTCTGAGAAAGAGGCTGAGAGAAGTTAAGAAAGACTTCTGGAGAGCCCAAAAATTGCTTGGTGAAAGCTTGGCAGTGAGATGAGAACTTGAAGAGAAGGTGAATGATTTGAAGCATTTCTTTATAATGGTCGGGGCTGGCAGTCCGAAGTCCAAATAGGACTTCATCTCTCCTTTTTCTTTTATAATTGATCTTAAGGACCTATGTAACGAACTTCAATTTAATAAAATAATACTTTTTTTAATTATTCTTTGATGTCTTGTCTTGGTTTGATGCTTGTTGGTCTCTTTGTTTTCTTGTTATGCTCGACATTGACACTATTTTAAAACAACAATTTTAGTCCAATGCCTTATAGATTTGTCTTCCTTGTTTATGAACAAGGATCTTCTGAACTTATTTAGGAATAGAGTTATCCTCCTATTTTAGGATCAAGAGTCTTTATATCCTTTGTAAAGATCTTCACCCATGTCAGGATAAGGTCCTCCTCTTATTCTTAATGTGGTTAATGAAGGAAAAACCCCATTTTCCACCATAGAATCGTGCAGATCTGATCAGATTTGAGATGAAATTTTTTAAAAATTCTTAAATGATCTAATCTAATCTAAAATTTATCAGATCTGATCATGATGATCTAATATTAAAAATTAAAATAAAAATTAAATCAAATTTAATTTCATACCTTGTTTGAGTAATCTGATTACCTTGCGATGATCCTATTGTTTCTTGAGGTTCTGAAAGGAGCCACATACACGCCTGACCTCTACCAATATCCACTCAAAAAGGATCTAAACATCTTCTCCTCATAAATCTTTTCTTCAAAGATCAGATCTAAATCTGGTCTAGAAGTCCTTCAAAAATTTCTGAGGGCAGCAAGTCCGTCTCACGAACACCATCATGTAGATGCTGAACTCTTCACAAATTTGATTAGATCTTCTTCTCAGATTTATGCCTAACTTTTTAGACATATAGAAGAGAGGGAGAGAGAGGATAGAGATGTGTGGGATATCTAGAATGATAGCTTTTGGGTATGAAAAATATTTCTACGTGAAGAGCCTTGGTGCAAGGGTTCTTATACAAAAGCATAGCACTAAGTTAGAGTCTCTCTTTGACCAAAATCCTCATTTATTCAACCATTGAGACTCCTAGACTTGATCTCCATGAAAGGTCTTAGATCCCATCTAATTTTGACACCAAAAATCAATCTGAAAGGTGGCAAGGTCTTAGATCCCATCTAATTTTGACACCAAAAATCAATCTGAAAGGTGGCAGCATGAGTAGATAAGGAAGAGTCCACTGCACCTAGGACTCTTCCCTCAAGAGTTTGATCCAAATCAAACTATATCATAACTTAGTCTAGACACCTTTAAAAATCACAAAATTTGGTACACCTAATACATAATTTATGATCTATCACATATCCAAAAATTAGATCAAAATAATTTTTAAAAAATTTTCTAGAAGCCTCTAATCAGGTGACCCTTAATTCTCTCAAATAGGTCAACTTTTGATCCTAGTCCAATTTGACTATGAATGGATTTAATTTTTATAATTAATCTGATCTGGACTTATTCTAGTCAGATGAAAATAAATCCATTCAAAATACAATAATGAGTCAAATCAAATTTGACTTGGTTGCGATGAATCAGAAAGATTTTAGAAGGAGAAAGTCAGGCTCAATCGTGTGCTAACATGATTACCTTGAACCTAATTGGATCTAATCCAAATCAATCAAATTGGGTTAGCTCAATTGATGACATCCAAATCCAAATCCTTATTTGTATGACCTAGTTAGATTTAATTCTATATGGTAATGAGATATATCATGATCTCCATCATTGACATCATTGAAACACCTTTCGATGGGCTAGAATTTTTCTGATTCATATAATTAGAATGACTGATCATCAAAATCATTCTAATTGCTTTCAAAATCTACTAGTGACATCTAGCAATATATGGTGGCAACTCATCAGAATTGAAAGCAAACCTCTTGGTGTAGTTACCTGTATGATTGGGTTCTTCTATCTTGAGCCCTGACAGGATTAGGGTTAAGGTGAACTTGTCAAACCCAATATCCGTCATTTAAATTAATCATTCGATTCATGTTCAATGTGAAAATCTAATAGAAACTCTTTCTATCATCTTCACTCTACCATGGCCATGGGCTTAAGGACTCAATCTCATGATTATCATAGGGCTACTCCTCATCTACCGAGGTAGATAGATCCCCTTATTGGTGCAATCTAATTCCTACAATGAATATGCTATAGCCAATATACACCTCAGAATTCTGAATGACTAGGAGATCGAGTCATGATGTAGTCAAACTATAACACCCTCAAGGTGAATTACCGATGTACCTCAGATCAAAGAACCATACACACCACTACAGCATCGAGTCAGTCATCGATGAGAAGGTAGACTTTCTTATGACTACTCGAGGTAGTCATGCTCAGTGCCTTCGTTCTCTATCAAGTACCTGTATTCTCGCTCCAGTGTCTCCACACCATAGACTCAAGACACGTCTATCCAAAGAAAGTGATCGTACACCAACCTTTTGGATCGATCACCATCCTCGTGATGATCCTGTTAGATATGTGTGCCCTAGAAGTCAGAATTGGCTGACACTTATAATATACTTTTAGGAGCAAAATTATAATTTTGACTATAAATAATAAAATAGATTATTTTCTATCACATATGTGTATTTAGTGTCTGTGATACATCCCTTGAGTTAATGGTAATGATAATTTTTATTTTAAAAAGTTAAAAATTTAAGATAAAAATTTTCATTATTAGCTCATAAAATGCTCCTGACCATAGGATCATCATGAGCATGGTGATTGATCCGAAAGGTTAGTGTACAATCACTTTTTTATAGTAGATGAGTCTTAAGTCTATGGTGTAGAGACACTGGAGCGAGAGTACAGATACTCATTAGAGAATGAGGGCACTGAGCGTGACCACCTCGAGTAGTCATAAGGAAGTCTACCTTCTCATCGATGACTGACTCGAAGCTGTAGTGGTGTGTCTAGTTCTTTGATCTGAGGTGCATCGGTAGTTCACCTTGAGGGTGTTATAGTTTGACTACACCATGACTCGGTCTCCTAGCCATTCAAAATCCTGAGGTGTATGTTGGCTATAGCATGTTCATTATAGGAATTGGATTGCACCAAGATGGAATCTATCTACCTCGATGGATGAGGAGCAGTCCCTATGATGATCATGAGAATCAAGTCCATAAGTCCATGGCCATGGCAGAGAGTGAAATAATAGAAAGAGTTTCTATTAAGGTTTTCACATTGGACTTGAATCAAATGATTAAATCATATGATAGAAATTAGGGTTTGACGAGTTCACCTTAACCCTAATCTGATCGGGGCTCAAGATAGAAGAACTTAATCACACAAGTAGCTACATCGAAGAGGTTCATTTTTAGTTTTGATGGGTTGCCACCATATACTGCTAGGTGTCACTGATGGATTTTGGGAGCAATTAGAATGATTTAGATGATCGATCATTCTAGTTGTCTGAATCAGAAGAGTTCTGATCCATCGAAAGGAGTTTCGATGATGTCGATGATGGAGATCATGACATATCCCATTACCATATAGAACTAAATCTAACTAGATCACACAAACAAGAGTTTGGATCTAGATATCATCAATTGGACTAACTCAGTTCAATTGATTTGAATTAGATTCAATTAGGTTCAAGAAAATCGTGCTAGCACACGATTGAACCTAACATTCTCCTTTTTCTATCATTAAAAGTTGTCTTGACTGAGCCAAATGAGTTTGTGCTCACTCAAGTACCTTTACCTAGTCTGATTGAAGCTTGTTCAGGTTAGAAAAGGGTTGTCTTAATTTATGAGATAAATTTAAGATAGCACATACCATTTTCCATCACTTACTAATTCTTGTCCTTTGACTTTGGTCAAACGTTGACCTTTGACCCTTGGACATCTGCCCATGTGTCATGCACTTATTGGAGAGTAGATAGGGGCTTGTCCCCTTCCTAAAAATTGGAAAGGAAGGGGGTGCATGCCTAGGATGGCGTGCGCCCATGGATAGGGATGCCTGGAGTCCCATATGGATGGGACTCCAGGTTGCTTCTTGGATTCAAACTAGGTGACCCTCACCTATAGACTTTGACCAGTCTTAGGTGCCACCTTAGGATGAATCTATGGGTCTCTCATCTAATTGGATCAGGTGATATCATCACACCAATCAAATTTAGATCTGATTAAACAAAGCAACGTGATTGGCCGAGGTGATGTGGCACTGCATGGCGCAGTAGGGTCTATATAAAGACCTGTCTGCACCCACTTTTTAGAGACTTCTCTCCTAGCCATGCCCCAAGGCTATTCCTCTCCCTTCTGTATGACACCTTTAGGCCATCTCTCTCCTCTCCATGCCTAAGGATAGTTGGGCTTCAGATTAGTGCGATTCAGACAAGAAAAGGCTGACGAGAAAGAAAGAAGGCAGCACCGCTGCAGAGACGACTACTGACCTTCGAAAGAAGTTTCAAAGATCCTCCAAATTAGATCCAAATTTAATTTTTGGAGATGATATAAAGAAGGAGAAGATCTCTAAATCTAGTTTGAGTGGATATCGATAGAGGCTAGGCGCTTGCATGGCTAAATCCAGAACCTCAGGCAATCAGCAAGATCATCAACTGATAATCGGATTACCCATATCAATTTAAAACTAATTTAGATTTAATTTAATTTAATTTTTTTATTTATCAGATCATAAAATTAGATATGAAAAATGTTAGATTTGATTAGGATCTAAGAAAATTTTTTTGAAATATGCCTCTCGATCCAATCAGATCTGAACAAATTTGATTCCAAAAAATCAGGATTTTTCCTTCAATTGGTATCAGAGCTAGGTTCTTATAAAATTTATTTAGATCTAATTTAATCTAATAAATTAGTAATTTTAGATATCACATGATATATGATTAGATCTAAAATCAAAAAAATTAAAAAATTAAAATTAATTAATCTACATCTAAAATGTATAAGATACATAACTAGACTAGGAATAGAATTATTCTATGTGTAGTCTAGTATAATCATACTTTTTATTTGATTAAATATAATTTTTAGATCTATTTATTTACTATTTTTTGATCTTATAAATGTTATAATCAGATCTAAAAATAGAAAGTAAATTAAATTTAATTTGTTCATATGAGATATGATAGTTGCATGTTTAGACTAGTTGTAGAATAGTTCTACAATAGGATCTGGATTAAATTTTATTTGATGAAACCAAATTTAAATTTAATTTTTTAGATGATTATGAGATAATTTAGATATATAAAATATGCATGATATGATGTATACAAAATATGTTTTAATTAGATCAATTTTCTTATATGAGATATATGCTTAGATCTAATTAGTTTTTGTAGATTAGTTGTATTTCTGATTAAGGCGTTCCCCTTGACCGTCTGATCATAAGAACAAAGTAGAGTTTAAAGACCTTCTTCTCCCATTCGATGGGATGTTCTTATGATCTGTAGGGATGCTGCGCATTCGTTCTTAATCAAAAATTGAAAACTTACTTTCTGCAAAACCCTAGATACTAAAACCCTAGGATCTTATTTGCATGTTTTATTTTTGAATCCTAAACTTAATTAAGAATTAAGATTATGAAACATATTAGGTCTAAAATTGAGAATTTTTAGATCTAAGATATGTTCATAAAATTGGGTTCGGGCTTGGATAGCTCAATTAGGTCTAGTGGTTGATCAAACTAAATCAAGAGTTGGTTAGAAGGGATCAACAATGCTTAAATTGACCAGTCTAATAGGATTATGTTTGGGTCAAGATCGAGTCATATGAGTGATCGATCAAGCTAAGACCTAATTAGGCTCAGTGGTTAGAGTCTAGATTGTAGGCTAATCCAATTGGTTCTGACTCAATAATTTGGTGTCTATGGTAAGTTTGGCAGATACGATCGACTTATTTTTAATTGGAAGCTACTCAACTCGAATGCATTCTTATCGAGTTAATGACATATCCCTTCCACTGATCTCACTTACCTGGCCATGTTTGTTGACTCAGTTCTGATCTGGGTGGTCAATAATCCGAGCTAATCCATGCCACTAGGTTAGTCATAATGGTTATGACTATGTCAAGTCTAGTTTAATGAGACCTAAATCAAATCTTCCTAAGAAAAGATTAAGTCTAAGGTCTTCCATCATTGTAGATGTGCGGGCCCTTTTCGAGGTTGATTATTCTCGACTGGTTACAGTGGCCCAGTTGCTCCAAAAAAATGCAACCATGTCTATTAGGCATTGAATGCTATAGGTTGGAGGATGGATTGGACTCAATATTTTGGATATGGTGAGAGACTCAATTAGAAATCCAATCTACGCAAATGGTGGGTCTGACTTAACTAAGAAGTGGATCAATATTTCAGACACGGTGAGATTCATGAATTAGAGACCAAGTTTGGGTGCATCATGATTAGAGAATCATTGAACAAGAGTTGTTCACTCATTGGCTAACCCATCACCAATAACTGTTAGGTGAGGTGATGAGTAAGTCGGTGGGACTGCACCACCCACTAGAAATCAGTAATCATGGAGATTTTTGCATCTCTACAGAGGAAGTGTAGGGATCCAAAAAAATAGTAGAAGCTAATTTATTTAAAAATAAAATCTCTAAATAAATTGGTTAAGTCATAATTACAATATCTAACTAGAAACTTTGACTCTCTATAGGAGAATGTCTGCATCCAACCCACTAGCATGAATCTTGGACACCCATAGACTGATCGGACCAAATTACAAGGATTGGCTTTAGAACTTCAAAATCATTTTAGGTTTTGAGAAGTTAACTCATGTATTGGACTAGGACCCTCCTACCTTATCAGCTCATCCATTCGCTGAGTAGAGAGCATCTCTGGATAAGTAGATAGATGAAGATAATAAGGCTAGATACTACATGCTAGGCTTGATGTCTGATGAACTTCAATGCTAACATGAAGATATCAAGACTGCTCACCAAATGTTAGCTCACCTATAGGAAATGTTTGGTGAATAGAGTCATGCAGCCAAGTATCAAATCACTTTCAAGGCTAAGATGCGTGATGGGCAGTCAGTCCAAGATCATTATCTGATGATGATCAAGGACTTGGAAGAGCTTGAGAAACTCAAAGTGAGATTGAACTTAGATCTACAGAATGATATAATTCTGCAATCCTTGACTATCATATGCATGGGCAGTTTATCATGAACTATCATATGCATAAACTTCAAAATTTCTTGGCCGAACTTATGAACATGCTGGTTACTGCTGAGCTTTTCATGAAAGATTCTAAAGGCTCAGTACTTGCTATGGAATGGACTTCTTCCAAGAGAAAGTCTTTTCTAAAGAAGAAGAAGTCTGTGAAAATGTAGAAGGTGGAAGGAGGAAAGAAGAAAAAGGCAGAGCTGAAGAAAAAGGCTGCTGATAAAGAAAAGTATTTTCATTGTAACAATGACAGCCATTGAAAGTGGAACTGTCCTGCTTACCGGCCACCCTAAAGAAGAAGGAGATAGGTCCTTCTAGAGGTATGCTCGTTACTAAGTCTAACCTTATGATTTCTTCTGCATCCAATTGGGTGCTTGACTCTGGTTCTAGTGCTCACTTGTGTACTTTCATGTAGGATCTTGAGGATAGCAGGAGGCTGAGGGATGGTGAGATGATCCTATACGTCGAAAAGGGAGCAAGAGTTGCTGCCATGGTCGTGGAAACATATCCTCTTCGACTACCATCTGGTTTAGACTTAGTATTAAAAGATCGTTATTATGTACCTACAGCAAGTAGAAATTTGATTTCTATTTCTTGCCTTGCATTAGAAGGCTATGTACTTAGTTTTCTTAAGGACCATTGTAACATTCTTTATGAAAGAAATAAAATTGCAAATGGTTTCCTTATTAACGATCTTTATCAGTTACATGTTGATGTATCTATTTTTAATTTTGAGCAAAATGTGAATGCCATAAAATCAAAATGAGCTAGGGATAGTCCAAATGATAGGTATTTATGGCACCTAAGATTAGGTCATATAGCAGAAGATAGGATTAACAAATTGGAGAAAATCAGGCTATTGAGTCTGTTGACTTCTGAGTTATATCCAATTTGTGAATCCTATCTTCATGGCAAAATGACTAAACTTTCTTTTGTAGGACATAGGGAAAGGGCCATGGATCTTCTTGCCCTAGTACATACTGATGTGTGCGACCCATTTGATATGCCGACTAGAGGCAACTTAGTCTACTTCATAATCTTTACCGATGATTTATCTAGGTATGGGTATGTGTATCTTATGAGACACAAGTCTGAAGCCTTTGAAAAGTTCAAAGAATTCAGACATGAAGTAGAAAAGCAAATTGGAAAATCCATTAAGATTCTTTGATCAGATCGAGGAGGTGAATACCTTAGTCAAAAATTTCTGAACTATCTCAAAAAAAATGGCATAGTCCCTCAATGGACTCCATCAGGAACACCTCAACTCAATGGGGTCTCAGAATGGAGGAATCGAATCCTATTAGATATTGTTCGATGCATGATGAGCTTCACAGACCTTCCTAATTTTCTTTGAGCATACTGTTTATTAACTACAATATACTTACTGAATAGGGTTCCTTCTAAAACCGTTCCTACCATACCGTATGAGATATGGCATGGTAAGAAACCAAGTCTAAATCATCTCAGAATTTAGGATTGTCCGGCTCATGTCAAAAGACAACAAGCGGACAAGTTAGACTTTAGGTCCTTTAGATCTCGATTTATAGGATATCCTAAAGAGTCATTAGGATATTATTTCTACATTCCAGAAGATCATAATGTGATTATGAGTCGACATGCCATCTTTCTTGAAAAATAGTTTATTCAAGATAGCGGTATTGGAAAGTAGATTAAGTTCGATGAGAAAGTCTCATAAGAGCAATGAGCTAAGGACCAAATGGAATCAAATCAGGTTAAGCCAATCCAGTCACTACCTCCTCCACCTCATAGATCGAAAAGAGTTTTCCATCCTCCTGAGAGGTACTTAGGTACTATTTCAGAGAAAGTAGAGAAAATGTTCCTTGTAGGAAATGGGGTTTATGGTGATGATCCCAAAACCTATAACGAGGTGATATTGATATCGACTCTGAGAAATGATTAGAGGCAATGAAGTCAGAAATTGACTCGATGCAATCAAACCAAGTTTGGACCTAGGTAGATCCATCAGAAGGTATAGTACCTATTGGGTGTAAATGGATCTACAAGAGAAAGATTGGTGTAGATAGAAATGTGGAGACATTCAAGGCTAGATTAGTGGCAAAAGGTTATAGTCAATGCGAAGGCATTGACTATCAGGATACCTTTTCGCTAGTTGCTATGCTAAAATCCATCCGCACATTGCTTACTGTTACAGCATATTTCGATTATGAAAAATGGCAAATGGATGTGAAAATGGTATTCTTAAATGGATATCTTGAGGAAGATATCTATATGGAACAACCACTAGGTTTCACATTCAGCGATGATGATCACAAGGTATGCAAGCTGCAAAGGTCCATATATGGACTTAAGTAAGCATCTCGGAGCTGGAATACTCGTTTTAATGATGTGATCAAAATGTTTGATTTCATCAAGAATGAGGAGGAGCCATGTGTCTTTAAAAAGATCAGTGGGAGCACTATTGTCTTCCTCGTATTGTACATAGATGACATCCTCCTTATTGGAAATGATATTTTTATGTTAACCATAGTTAAAATATGGTTATCTAAAGAATTCTTCATTAAAGACATAGGAGAAGCATCCTTTATTCTAAAAATTAAGGTCTATAGAGATAGACCGAATAGGATGCTAGGACTTTCACAAAAGATGTACATAGAGAAAGTGCTAAAGAGGTTTAGCATGAAAAACTCTAAGAGAGGTTTAGTACTCTTTAGACATGGCATTCATCTTTCCAAGAAAATGTGCCCTAGCACACCTGAGGAAATAGAACGCATGAGCAAGATTCCTTATGCTTCAGCAATAGGGAGCCTCATGTATGCCATGTTATGTACACGACCTGATATATCCCATGCTGTGAGTGTCACGAGTAGATATCAATCGAATCCAAGTGAAGACACTGGACTTCTGTGAAATGTATCCTTAAGTACTTAAGAAGAACTAAGGATATATTGTTGGTCTTTGGTAATGGAGAACTCCAAGTCCAGGGGTATACAGACTTGGATTTTATGTCCGATATAGATGATCAAAAGTCAACATCTGGAAGTCTATTTGTGTGCAATGATGGAGCTGTCAGTTGAAAAAGTTTTAAGCAAACCGTGATAGCAGATTCCACCATAAAAGCAGAATACATCATTGCGTCAGAAGCTGCAAAGGAGGCATTCTGATACAAAAAGTTTGCCATAGAGATCGAAGTGATGCCATTCCTCTGTACTATGATAACAATGGCGCCACAGCCCTTGCTAAGGAGTCGAGGTCTCACCAAAAATCTAAGCACATCGAGTGGTGATACCACCTCATCCACGATTACCTCGAGAAGGGTTACGTCGAGATCAAGAGAGTCGACTCCGCAGATAATGCAGTAGATCCGCTTATAAAGCTGTTGGGCTAGTAGAAGATCGAAGCATATCTTGAGAAGATGGGACATAGGTTTGTAGCCAATTGGCTTTAGGTCAAGTGGGAGTTTGTTAGATATGTGTGCCCTAGAAGCCAGAATTGGCTGACACTTGTAATACACTTCTAGGGTTAAAATTATAATTTTGACTATAAATAATAAAATGGGTTATTTACTATCACATATGTGTATTTAGTGTCTATGATACATCCCTTGAGTTAATAGTAATGATAATTTTTATTTTCAAGAGTTGAAAATTTAAGACAAGAATTTTCATTATTAACTCATAAAATGCTCATGACCATAGGATCATCATGAGGATGGTGATTGATTCGGAAGGTTAGTGTACAATCATTTCTTTATAGTAGATGAGTCTTAAGTCTATGGTGTAGAGACACCGAAGCAAGAGTACAGATACTCGTTAGAGAATGAGGGCACTGAACGTGATCACCTCAAGTAGTCATAAGAAAGTCTACCTTTTCATCGATAACTGACTCGAAGCTGCAGTGGTGTATTTGGTTCTTTGACCTGAGGTGCATTAGCAATTCACCTTGAGGGTATTATAGTTTGACTACACCATGACTTGGTCTCCTAGCCATTCGGAATCCTAAGGTATATGTTGGCTATAGCATGTTCATTGTAGGAATTGGATTGCACCAAGATAGAATTTATCTACCTCGGTGGATGAGGAGCAGCCCTGTGATGATTATGAGAATCAAGTCCATAAGCCCATGGCCATGGCAGAGAGTGAAATAATAGAAAGAGTTTCTATTAAGGTTTTCACATTAGACTTAAATCAAATGATTAAATCATATGATAGAAATTAGGATTTGATGAGTTCATCTTAACCTTAATCTGATCGGGGCTCAAGATAGAAGAACTTAATCACACAAGTAGCTACACCGAGAGGTTCATCTTCAGTTTTGATGGGTTGCCACCATATACTACTAGGTATCACTGGTGGAATTTGAGAGCAATTAGAATGATTTAGATGATCAATCTTTCTAGTTGTCTGAATTAGAAGAGTTTTGATCCATTGAAAGGAGTTTTGATCCATTGAAAGGAGTTTCGATGATGTTGATGATGGAGATCACTACATATCCCATTACCATATAGAATTGAACCTAACTGGATCACACAAACAAGGGTTTGGATTTGGATATCATCAATTGGACTAATCCAGTTTAATTGATTTGAATTAGATTCAATTAGGTTTAAGAAAATTATGCTAGCACACGATTGAACCTAACATTCTTCTTTTTCTATCATTAAAAGTTATCTCGACTGAGCCAAATGAGTTTGTGCTCACTTAGGTACCTTTACTGGGTTTGACTGGAGCTTGTCCAGATCAGAAAAGGATTGTCTTAATTTATGAGATAAATTTCAAACAACACCTACCATTTTTCGTCACTTGCTAATTCTTATCCTTTGACTTTGGTCAAACATTGACCTTTGACCCTTGGACATCTGCCCATGTGTCATGCACTTATTGGAGAGAAGATAGGGTCTTGTCCCCTCCCTAGAAATTAGAAATAAAGAGGCGCATGCCTAGGATGGTGTGCATCCATGGATAGGGATGCCTGGAGTCCCATACGGATGGGACTCCAGGTTGCTTCTTGGATTCAAACTAGGTGACCCTCACCTATAGACTTTGATCAGTCTTAGGCACCACCTTAGGATGAATCTATAAGTCTCTCATCTGATTGGATCAGGTGATGTCATCCCACCAATCAAATTTAAATCTAATTAAATGAAGCAACGTGATTGGCCGAGGTGATGTGGCACTACATGGCGCAGCAGGGTCTATATAAAGACCTATCTGCGCCCACTTTTTAGAGACTTCTCTCCTAGCCACACCCCAAGGCTGTCCCTCTCCCTTCTCCATGCCACCTTTAGGCCATCTCTCTCCTCTCCATGCCTAAGGATAGTTGGGCTTCAGATTAGTGCGATTCAGACAAGAAAAGACTGACGAGAAAGGAAGAAGGCAGCATCGCTACAGAGATGACTGCTGACCTTCAAAAGGAGTTTTGAAGACCCTCCAAATCAGATCCAAATCTGATTTTTGGAGATGAGATAAAGAAAGAGAAGATCTCAAGATCTAGCTCGAGTGGATACCAGTAGAGGCCAGACACTTATATGGCTAGATCTAGAATCTCAGATAATCAGCAAGATCATCAATGGATAATCGGATTATCCATTTCAAGGTAAAACTAATTTAGATTTAATTTAATTTAATTTTTTTATTTATCAGATCATAAAATTAGATCTGAAAAATATCAGATCTGATTAGGATCTAAGAGAAAAACTTTGAAATATGCCTCTCGATCCAATCAGATCTAAATGAACCTGACCAAGGAAAATCAGGATTTCTCTTCAAATCCTACGGCCGGGAGCATTTTATGAGTTAATTATAAAATTTTTTATCTTAAATTTTTAACTTTTAAAAATATGAATTGTCATTACCATTAACTCAAAAAATGTATCACAGACACTTTTAAATACATACTGTTATAGAAAAATAATCTATTTATTAATTTATAATCAAAATTATAAAATTGCTCTTGAAAGTGTATTACAAGTGACAGCCAATCTGGCTTCTAAGGCACATATCTAACAAACTCCCACTTGATCTAAAGCCAATTGGCTATAAATTTAAATTCCATCTTCTCAAGGTGGGCTTCGATCTTCTACTGGGTCAATGATTTTGTCAATGGATCAGCCACATTATCTGTAGTGTCGACTCTCTTGACCTCGACGTATCCCTTCCCGAGGTAATCACGGATGAGATGGTATCGCCGCTCGATGTGCTTGAATTTCTGGTGAGACCTCAGCTTCTTAGCTAGGGCTATGGTGCCATTATTGTCGCAGTACAGAGGGATGGTATTTGGTGGCATCACTCCGAGCTCTACGGTAAAATTCTTATATCAGAATGCCTTCTTTTAAGCTTTCGACGTAGCGATGTACTCTACTTCCATGGTGGAATCTGCTATCACCATCTGCTTGAAACTTTTTCAGTTTACAGCACCACCATTATAAATAAATAGACTTTTAGATGTCAACTTTTGATCATCTATATCGGACATAAAATCTGAGTCTGTATACCCCTGGACCTGGAGTTCTCCATTATCAAAGATTAGAAACGTATCCTTAGTCCTTCTCAAGTACTTAAGGATACATTTCATAGAAGTCCAACGCTCTTCGCCTATATTCGACTGATATCTGCTCGTGACACTCACAGCATGGGCAATATCAGGTCGCGTACATAGCATGGCGTACATGAGGCTCTCGATTATCGAAGCATAATGGATCTTACTCATGCATTCAATCTCCTCAGGTGTGTTTGGACATATCTTCTTGGAGAGATGAATGCCATGTCTGAAGTACACTAATCCTCTCATGGAGTTTTTCATGCTAAATCTCTTTAGCACCTCCTCTATGTACATCTGCTGTGAGAGATCCAATATCCTATTTGGTCTATCTCTATAGACCTTAATTTCTAGAATGAAGGATGCCTCTCCTAGGTCTTTCATGGAGAATTCTTTAGATACCCACATTTTAACTATGGTCAACATGGGAATATTATTTTCAATAAGAAGGATGTTATCCATGTATAGTACGAGCACAAGACTCCTCCTCATTCTTGATGAATCCAAATGATTTGATCACATTATTGAAATGAGCATTCTAGCTTCGAGATGCTTGCTTAAGTCCATATATCAACCTTTGTAGCTTGCAGACCTTGTGATTAGTATCACTGGATGTGAAACCCAACGGCTGTTCCATATAGATATCTTCCTCAAGATATCCATTTAAGAATGTCATTTTCATGTCCATCTGCAATATTTCATAATCAAAATAGGTTGCAACAACAAGCAATATACAGATGGATTTGAGCATGGCTACTGACGAAAAAGTATCTTGATAATCAATACCTTCATGTTGACTATATCCTTTCGCTACAAGCCTTGCTATGAATGTCTCTACATTTTCATCGGCACCTATCTTTTTCTTGAAGATCCATTTACACCCAATAGGTACTATACCTTTAGGTGGATCTACCAAGATCCAGACTTGGTTCGAGTGCATTGAGTCAATCTCTGACTTCATTGCCTCTAACCATTTCTCAGAGTTGATATCTGATATTGCCTCATCATAGGTTTTGGGATCATCACCATGAACCTCTTTTTCTGTGAGGAACATTTTCTCTACGTCCTCTAAAATAGTACCTAAGTATCTTTCAAGAGGATGAAAAATTCTTTCTGATCTACGAGGTGGACGAGGTAGTGATTGGATTGGCTCAATCTAATTAGGTTCCATAGGTTTCTTAGCTTGTGGCTCTTGGGAGACTTTCTCCTCGAGCCTGATCTATCTTCCAATGCCACCATCTTGAATAAACTATATTTTAAGAAACATGGCATGTCGACTCATTGTGATTTTTCAGAAGATAGAAATAATATCCTAATGACTCTTTAGGATATCCTATGAACCGAGCTCTAAAAAATCTAGACTCTAACTTGTCTGCCTGTTGTCTCTTGACATGGGCCGGACAATCCCAAATTCTAAGATGACTCAAACTTGATTTTTTACCATGTCATATCTCATACAGTATGGTAGGAATGATTTTAGATGGAATCCTATTCAGTACATATATAGCGATCAACAAACTGTCCCTAAAGAAACTTAGGGAGGTTTGTGAAGCTCATCATGGATCGAACCATATCTAATAGGGTCTAATTTCTTTATTTTAAAATCTTATTGAGTTGAGGCATTTCAGGTGGAGTCCATTGAGAGACTATGCCATTATCCTTAAGATAGTCAAAAAATTTTCGACTAAGATATTCGCCTCTTCGATCTGATTGAAGATTCTTAATGAATTTTTCGATTTATTTTTCTACGTCAAGTCTGAATTCTATAAACTTTTCAAAAGATTTAGACTTGTGTTGTATCAAATACACATACCCATACTGAGATAAATTATCGATAAAGTTAATGAAGTAGATGTAATTATCCCTGGTTGGCACATCAAATGGGCCGCATACATCAGTATGTACTAGGGCAAGCAGATTTGTGGCCCTTTTTCCATGTCCCACAAAAGGAAGCTTGGTCATTTTGCCATGAAGGCATGATTCACAAATTAGATATGACTTAAAAGTTAATGGACTTAATAGCTCGGATTTCTTCTAATTTGTTAATCCTATCTTCAACTATATGACCTAGCCTAAGGTGCCAAAAATACCTATCATTTAGACTATCCCTAGGTTGCTTTGATCCTATGGCATTCACGTTTTGCTCGATATTAAAAATAGAAATATCAATATATAACTGATAGAGACCATTTATAAGGAAACCACTTACAATTTTATTTCTTGCATAAAGAATATTACAATGGTCCTTAAGAAAACTAATTACATAGCCTTCTTGTGCTATACATAAAATAGAAATCAAATTTCTGCTTGTTGCAGGCACATAAAAATAGTTCTTAAGTACTAAGTCTAATCCTGACGATAATCGCAGAGGATAGGATCTCACGACCATAGCAGCAATTCTTGCTCCATTTTTGATGCATAGGAACATCTCACCATCCCTCAACCTTCTGCTATCCTCAAGATCCTGCATAGAAGTGCACAAGTGAGCACTAGAACTAGAGTCAAGCACCAAACTAGATGCAAAAAAAGCCATAAGATGAGATTCTATAATGAGCATACCTCCAGAAGGACCTATGATAAGTATAATAAATTCATCAATAAAAGTATTAATTTATCAATTAATTGCTATTAATTTTTAAGAATTAATAATCAATTTATATATAATTTTTAAAAAATT
>QRFJ01000836.1:217368-249761 GCA_006176705.1 Cocos nucifera
AATCAACATTAAAAGAAAAGAGGAACTAGGTTTAGGACTTGATGTTCACCAACGGAAGAATTCTCTGATTTTGTTATGTTTCTTTGTTTTCTTTTCAGGCAAACTTGACTGATTCTTTTATGGATTCTTTTTTTCTTTTCCTACAAAATAATAAAAAAAACTAGCAAGACACAATACAAATTTATTATAGTATTATATTATAGAAAGATCAACAGAGATCAAAAAGTTAATTATCCTGCCTTCTCGCCCGGCAACGGCCCAAAAAACATGATAGACACGCGTAATCGCTGCTCGTTAAGCACCGTTTATTATCAGTCCTAATCCAATTTTTAAAATTATTGAAAGTGCATAAATAGTTAGTGAGTCTCGGTCCGAATCCAAGGAAAGCGTAAGTTTTTTAGATTTGAAATCCTTTATTGTGTTTTTTTTAAGAAGGAAAAAGAAAAAATTTAAATTTTAAATAAAAAGTTGGAAGTCGGAAGATTAAAATAAAATTACAAAGATGCTAGAAATTTAAATTTCAACTTGGTAGCAGAGTCTACTAGTTAAGATTTGGCATCTACTTGCAAAGCATAATTTAAAGTGCAGAAATATAAATTACACTAAAAATAAAAAGAAGAAATTAAAATGCAAAAAATAAAATTGTTTAATTAATTTAAATTTTAAAATTTAATACATACAATTTTAAAGAAGTACAAATTAAATAAATATCCTGATCTCTGATCTGTGATCCGGCGATTGGCAGAAAGAGATGGTGTGATAGAAGCTCTGCTATTCTTCTTGGCACACGTTGCTTCGAAGCGCCTTTCCAATACCCTGCTGCTCTCACGTACAAAGGCTTCCGATTTGATCGGAGATGTTGAATTTCCTGATGGCTGGGGTTCTTTTTATAGCGTAGGGGACGTTGGATATTTTACTAAAGGAAATGGGACTAAATGCCTTTGTAATCGTAAAAATACAAAGAAATTTGGATAAATTTTGAATCAAATAGGCTCATGTATGACTCACGTAAATTTTGATAAAATCCAGCCGTTCAGACAGCGATCCAACGGTACAAATTTCATCAAATCGGATGCAGATAAGCTCAGAGTCGGGTCAAAATTAAAATTCGAGGCCGCTGTGGATCGCGTCTGATCGAGCGAAATCTGGCACCACAAATCGCGCTTCGGGCAGTTCTGCAATCACCGCCCACGGCAGCGTTCTGACGTCAGATCTCATCACTTGGTTTTCTGGCTCGTTTGGATCCGCGCCAGCGATAGACCTTAACTCGAATTTTGAGATACAACCTTGGAATCACACCACACCGATCCGATCATTGACCGCAATCACGCACGGCCGTCCCGATCGCGCTTACTGTTCCCTGCGCGTGTGGACCAGGCCGACCGCAACACCGAACCAACAGCGTTCGCGTGTATCGAGACGAAAGAACTGATATAATTCCCTTGTGAGCAGCGAATCAATTTTCTGTAGATCCTTAAGGGGTCTAGTCGTCCCACTGCGCAGAATCTCCTGTATTCGTACGGATTTTGCTGCAGCTGGCGGTCTCCAGCGGCTGGATCGATGGACCGGCGACTGATGGCTTCAACGGCCTGAGCGTCGGCCTTGATGCTCGGCTTCTCTGCTTCGTGGCTCGGCTTGCGTGCAGGAGCTCGTGCTGAGCCGTTTTCTTTTTTCTATTTAACTTTTTATTTATCGTTTAATGTCTCTTCATAAATTCATATTCTCGTTTCAATCTTTAGTCCGTTTTACTTTGAAATTTATTAATTATGATCAACAAACAAATGACATTCTGTTTCTACTGATATAAATATATATTTATTTTTATATACTTTTATTATTTTTTTTAATTTTTTTAAATTAATTTTTATATAATTAATAAAAATGAATTTTTTAAATTATATATAAATTCGAGGAGAAGGGCGCACGCAAGGGTGGCGTGAGCCTAAGTAGGAGGCGCCTAGGAGTCCTTGTTGGACAGACTCCATCTCCCTTTTGGATTCCAATCAAGATCTACTAAATCCAGTTTGACTGGTCCTTAGGCGCCCTCTAAGGAGGAATCCAGGGGTCTCTATTCCACCAATCAGATTTAGATCTGATTTCACAAAGGGTTGTGATTGGTTGAGAGGAAGAGGAGTTGGATCACAAGAGGTCTATAAAAGACCCTGCGCCCAACCCTAATCTAAAAGAGAAGTCAATGAGATCTTCCCATGCCCCAAGGCTGCCTCTCCCCTCTTCTCCATGCCATAGTCTCTTCTCCCCTTGCTCTCCACATCCAAAAGTGGTTTTGATTTAGTTTGGTGCGATTCAGATCAAGGAAAGGCGATCAAAAGCAAGAAGGCTGCGCTGCTGCAAAAGGACGATGCAGATCTTCAAAAGAGTTTTGAAGATCCTCCAGATCAGATCCAGATCTGATTTTTGGAGGTGTGATAGAGAAGAAGAGGATCTCCAGACAACCCGAGTGGATACCGATAGAGGCCAGGCGCTTGCGTGGCTTAGATCCAGAACCTTCCGCTGCAATCAGGCATCATCTACAGGGTAATAGGATTACCCAAATCAGGTAAATTGAATTTGATTTAATTTATCTTGTTTTATTTTATTTATTAAAATAATAAGAATCAGATCTGAAACATATCAAGATCTGATTAAGATCAAGAGAAAATTTTTGAAATATATCTCTTGATCTAATCAGATCTGGACGAACCTGGACCGGAAAATCAGGATTTCCCTTCACACCCTTGCTTGGCCCCCCGTAAACCCCCTCCCCCCCCACGAACTCCCATTCGACTCTCCTTCAATCCCCGCAAAATCCCACCCCCCCACCATCACCATTCTGACCCTCCTCCGATCGAGTGCGAAGCCTCCTTCAGCCTCCTCGTCACTGTGCCCACCTCTCCCCGGCCCCCATCCTTGACTGCTCCTACTCTCTCTCTCTCTCTCTTTTTTCTCTTTTTCTTTCTTCTCTATCTCACTATCTTATTTTTATTTCGTAGGTTACCTTTAGTGCCGTCGTTCTCCTCTAGCGTCATCACCGATGACCCTCAAAGCTTTCGATGTGACCCACTCTCTATAGCCATAGTTATAATTTTTTTTTAATTTTATAGTATTATTTATTAATTATGTATATTTATAATAATTTATAGAATATTTATAATAAATATTATAAATATTTATTATAACTATTATATTTATCTACATGTCGTAGTTTTTGGGCCGTGCTGTGGTGGTAGCCTTGGGCTGTACCATGTCGATGGCTGTGGACTAGATCTATCAACGGATTGGGTTCAAATTAAAATCTGGATATTTAGATCTGGATCTAATTTAATTACTGATATCGGATCCAAATCTGAATATCCGATGGATCTATACTTGAGTGAGGAAGGGAGGGATCCGACCTCGCCGCCATCATTGGGAGGGAGGGGGTCTGGCCTCGCCAGTGAGGGAGATCGAGAGAGAGAGAGTGGGAGATCGAGAGAGCGAGAGAGGGAGGAGGGGGTCCGACCTCGTTGGCATCACTAGGATGGATGGGGTCCAGCCTTGCTGGCGAGGAAGATCGAGAGAGTGAGAGAGGGACGATGGGGTCTGGCCTCGCCGATGAGGAAGATCGAGAGAGGGAGAGAGGAAGATCGAGAGATGAAAAAGCTGGGAGGAAGGGATTCGGCCTCACCACCATTGTCGGTGAGAGAGATCGAGAGAGGAAGAGAGGGAGTGATCGAGGGGATGGCACACAGTCGAGCCGGCTCGGATACATAGTTGAGCTAGCTCGGGCCGTGATTGAGCTGACTGGGGGGGAGGACCCTAGTCGGATGTCTCAAGCATGGAGCCGGCTATCTCAAGCATGGAGCCGACTTGATTTTTGAGTGAATAGAATTTGATATGTCATAATGTTATATTGATTAATGTTCATTAATGTTGCAGGTCATGATAGCACCGAAATGCCATCTAGCTTTCACCCCTGCCTCTCGATAGGTTACGCACAGTTCTGCATCCGAGGAGCAGTTAGAGCATACTCTGTCCACCTCGGCATCGACTACTCAGAGACCTTCACCGTCAGCATCTACTCCACCGACAGCTGAGCCTCTACCATCATAGGCATCTAAGTGTACGTTTTTATTATTTCAGCACAACTTTATTTTTTATATAGTATTTGTATACTTATATATTTGCATAACATATTTGCATGGTAGGTGCCTCATCTAGTCGGACATTTTGTGGTCCCACACATATGGCACACATGTAGAACCTTCAGCATCAGGTGATAGTGCAGTATGATGCGGAGGGGACATTGGTAGGGGAGACCACACGGGAGATGCATTCCTTTCTTGGAGTGCTTGTGAGGCAGTCGAACATCATTCCCATAGAGCCTAGAGACTGGCGTTTGATGGATGCTGCCATCAAGGATCGGGTATGGAAGGAGATATGGATAGGTACGTGCATCTTAGTTATATTTATGCATTTTATATGTTTACACTATATATGTTTGATTAGAATAATTTTGTAATTGATTTTTGATAAATTTGTACAGAGGAAGTACGACTTTCTCGATCATGAGAGGACTCGAGATGCCCAACTGAAGAAGATCAGGGAGTTGTATCGAGGTTACAAGGCCAAGCTCCATAGAGGATGGCTCGAGCACCGATGAGATACTTCGGAGGAGCTTGTTCCTTGGATACAGAACTGTCCTCCAAGTCAGTGGGAGAGGTTGGTTAGACACTGGAGGAGCCAGGAGTTTGAGGTAAAATTTCTAACTTTTGAATTTTTTAATATGCTTAAAATTTTATTTAAATATTTTTTAAATATTTATTATTTATTTGAATATTTGTTAGACTACCTCCCGTTAGAACTGGGAGAATCGTTTAGCCCAGAAGTATATGCATACTTTAGGCCGCGAGTCTATGGCCAGTCGTGTGCATAGAGAGGTAATTAATTTTAAATCTTACTAGATAAATTAAATTAATATTTTTTATCATCTTTCTAATAAATTTGTTCTTTGCTATAGCTGATGAGAGATGGAGTGATGTCCAGTCATAGCGAGATCTTTCGATCCAACTGCACGGACAAGATGGATAGGCCGATAAACACCACGATCGAGCATATTTTTGTAAGTATTAAATATATTAGTATATATGATTAGTACTATAGTACCTTTATAAAATTTTATTTTAATTTATAATTACAAGATCAATTTGATGCGCTCGCTCGCGAGGGCCCGGATACCTCTGGGCCCCATGACCATCTATCTCTGGTCTTGGGGCCTGAGCACTCTAGGAGGATCCAATGCAGGCCCAAACATATGCCGATGATCTATTGGTCTGAGGTGAGCATCTTCTCATAGACTTTTGGTGTCGTCAGTCAGAAGAAGCTTGAGGAGGCATTGGCACGGGCAGATCATGCTGCGATGTGGGCAGATCGGGTTAAGGAGCACGCATCTCATCTGGAGGGCATCGTGAGAGATGTGATGTCGATGCTCAGCATGTTTTTTGGAGTCACGAGCTTTGAGGATATGTTGGCCCACATTCTAGATTCAGCTCCGACTCTGACTCCAGCTCCAACTCTGGCTCCAGCTCTTGGTGACGACGACAACGACGATGATGATGTAGATTTAGAAGACTTTTGATGTATTTTATTTTTTTAAAAAATATTATAATAAATTTTATTCAATAATAAAATTTTAGCATTTCAGAATAACTTTTATATTTATTATGTTTTCTTATGTTGTATATCTATATTTATCAGGTAAAATATATTTAAAAAAGTAAAAAAATTATTTTTTTAATTATTTAAGATCTACGATAGTGGTTTTATAATCGCTGCCATATTTGTGCCAACTATTGTCATAGGTTCGGTACCAACCACTATACTAGACCTATGTCAGCGGTTAAAAAATTATTGCTACAGATTACCTATGGTAGCAGTTGTGTAATCGCTGCTATAGGTATCCTATGGCAGTGGTTGCATAACCACTGTGATAGATCGATCTATTGCAGTAATTTATAAACCACTGTAATAGGCAATCTATGACAGCAGTTCTAACAACCGCTGTCATAGAGCTACGATGATGGCCACAGTGGCAGCGGCTGCTGCCATAAAGCTACGACGATGGCCATAGTGGTAGCGGTTTAACAACCGCTGCCATAGAGATACGACGATGGTCACAGTGGCAGCGATTAGAAAACCACTGCCATAGCCTATGACAGTGGGTTTTTGAACTACGGTTGTGGTTACAAACTATTGTCGTAGTCCTTTTTTGGCCGCTGCCATAGCCCTTTTTTGTAGTAGTGACATATTAGATCTAAATTATTTAATTTTTTAATTTTTTAATTTTAGATCTAATCACATCTAATGTGATATCTAAAATCTTTTAATATTAAATTATAAATAAAAATAAAATCAAATCTAAGATAGATTTGAAGAACTGTTAACATGGCTCTGATATCAGTTGAAGAAAAAATCCTATTTTCTATCGCAGGATCGTACGGATCTGATCAGGTTTGAGATGGTTTTTTCTAAAAATTTTTAAATAATCTAATTTAATCTAAGAGTTCTTAGATCTGATCATGGTGATCTTATATTAAAAATTAAAATAAAAATTAAATCAAATTTAATTTCATACATTGTTTGGGTTATCTGATTATCCTGTGATGATTTTGATGTTTTCTGAGGTTCTGAAAGGAGCCATGCAAGTGCCTAGCCTCTATCGGTATCCACTTAGGAAGGATCTGGATATTTTTTCTTGCAAATCTATTCTTTACTGATCAGAACTGAAGCTGATCTAAAAGTTCTTCAAAAATTTCTGAAGGCAGCGTGTCCATCTTACGAACATCATCGCATAGATATTGAACTCTTCACAAATTTGATTGGACCTTCTACTCAGATTTGTGCCTAAATTTTTAGGCATGTAGAAGAGAGGGAGAGAGAGGATGGAGGAGGTGTGAGATATCTAGAATAGCAGCCTTTGGGTATGAAAAATATTTCTATGTGAAGAGCTTTGGTGCAAGGATTCCTATACAAAAGCATAGTGCCAAGTTAGAGTCCTTCTTTGACCAAAATCCTCATTTTCTCAACCATTAACACTCCTAAACTTGATCGCCACAAAAATCCTCAGATCCCATCTGATTTTGATGCCAAAAATCAATCTAGAAGGTGGCGACTGAGTTGATAAGGAAGAGTCCACTGCACCTAGGACTCTTCCCTCAAGAGTTTGATCCAAATTAAACTCTATCATAACTCAGTCTAGAATCCTTCAAAAATTATAAAATTTGGTACACCTAATGTATAATTCATGATCTATCACATATCCAAAAACTAAATTAAAATTATTTCTAGAGAATTTTCTAAAAGTATCTGATTAGGTGACCCTCAATTCTCTCAAATAGGTCAACTTTTGACCCTAGTCCAATTTGACTATGAATGGATTTAATTTCTACAATTAATCTGATCTAGACTTATTTCAGTCAGACAAAAGTAAATTCATTCAAAATATAAGAATGAGTCAAATCAAATTTGACTTGGTTGCGATGAATCAGAAAGATTTCAAAAGGAGAAAGTCAGGCTCAATCGTGTGCTAGCATGATTACGTTGAACCTGATTGGATCTAATCTAAATTAATCGAACTGAGTTAGATTAATTGATGACATCCAGACTAAATCCTTATTTATGTGATGTAGTTAGATTCAATTTTGTATGATAATAAGATATATCATGATCTCCATCATCGACATCATCGAAATATCTTTCGATGGATCAGAATTTTTTTGATTCATATAATTAGAATGATTGATCATCAAAATCATTCTAATTACTCCCAAAATCCACCAGTGGCACCTAAAAGTATATGGTGGCAATCCATCAAAACTAAAAGTGAACCTCTCGATGCAGTTACCTATGTGATTGGATTCTTCTATCTTGAACCCCGATAAGATTAGGATTAAGGTAAACTCATCAAACCCAATGTCCGTCATATGAATTATTCATTCGATTTGTCTAATATAAAACCCTCATAGAAACTCTTTCTATCATCTTCACTCTACCATGGCCATGGGCTTAAGGACTCAATCTCATAATTGTCATAGGGCTACTCCTCATCTATCGAGATAGATAGATCCCTTTATTAATGTAATACAATTCCTACAATGAATATGCTATAGCCAACATACACTTGAAGATTCCGAATGACTAGAAGATCGAGTTATGATGTAGTCAAACTATAATACCCTCAAGGTGAACTATCGATACAGCTTAGATCAAAGATCCAATCACACCATTGCAGCATCGAGTCAGTCATCGACGAGAAGGTAGACTTCCTTATGACTACTCGAGGTGGTCACGCTCAGTGCCCTCATTCTCCAACAAGTACCTATACTCTCGCATCGATGTCTCCACAACGTAAACTCAAGACACGTCTATCCTAAGAAAGTGATTGTACACCAATCTTCTAGATCGATCACCATCCTTATGATGATCCTACGGTCGAAAGTATTTTATGAGTTAATTATGAAAATTTATGTCTTAAATTTTCAACTCTTGAAAATATGAATTGTCATTACCATTAACTCAGTGGATGTATCACAGATAATTTTAAATACACACTATGATAGAAAAATAACTTATTTATTAATTTATAGTCAAAATTATAAAATTATCCATAGAAGTGTATTACAAGTGACAGCCAATCTGGCTTCTAGGGCACACATCTAACAATTAATCCTCTATCTATGATATGAGGCCTTTATATCCCTCGTAAGGGTCTTTACCAAAAAGGCTTTCACCTTCGTTAGGATGAGATCGTCCTTCTATTCTTAATGAGGTTGCTGGGGCATAAAAGAAACATTAAAAGGGTCTCTCCCCATGGATACAAATAGCTTTTACTCTCGTTAGAATAAGGTTCTCCTCCTATTTCTAACAAAGTTGTTGGAACGCAAAAGGGTCATTAAGAGGGCCTCTCTCCATGGGCCGTTGGAAGGACCTCTCCCTAGGGGCACAAAAGAGCCATTGTAAGGGCCTTTCCTTTGGAGCACAGATAGCTTTTACTCTTATTAGGATGTGGTTTTCCTTCTATTCCTAAAGAAGTTGCTAGGTCACAAAAGGGCTATTGAGAGAGCTTCTCCCCCTAGGCCATTAGAAGGGCCTCTTCCTAAGGGCACAAAAGGGCCATTGCAAAGATCACTCCTCTAGGGCACAAATAGCTTTTATCCTCGTTAGGATAAGATTCTTCTTCTATTTCTAACGAGGTTGCTAGGGTGTAGAAGGATCATTGAGAGGGCCTCTTCTCAGAGGTACAAAAGGACTGTTATAAGAGCCTCTCTTCTAAGGCATAGATAGTTATTATCCTCATTAGGATGAGGTTCTCTTTCTATTTCTAATGAGATTACTGAGGTACAAAACGATCATTGAGAGGGCCTCTTCTTGTGGGCCGTTGGAAGGGCCTCTCTCTAGGATTACAAAAGGGCTGTTGCAAGGGCCTCTCCCCTGGGGCATAGATAAATTTTATCCTTGTTAGGATGAGATTCTTCTTCTATTTCTAACGAGATTGCTAGGATATAAAAGGACCATTGAGAGGGTCTCTCTCCATAGGCTATTGGAAGGGCCTCTCCTAGGGGCATAAAAGGGCCATTTCAAGGGCCTCTCCCCTATGGCATAGATAGCTTTTACCTTTGTTAAGATGAGATTAATCTTTTGTTTAAGAATTAGAGGCCTTCACCCTCATTAAGATAAGGTTAATCTCCTATTTAAAAACTAGAGGCCTTCATATTCTACTTCATTTAAGATCGAAGCTCGGCTTGGTTATTTTCTTCCATAATTTAATTTGTACAAGAGACAAGAATGTTAAAATAAAAAAAAAATATTGAAATATGGTTACTGATAATATATTTGTAGATTTTTTGAATTCTAAGATTGGGGCAGCGTAGCACCTCCAAGCTTCTTTATGTGGTAAGTTTTTAGTCGGATAACTTCTTGACTTTATAAGAGTCTTCTCAGTTCAGAGCAAGCTTGCCTTGACTTTTTAGTTGAGAAACATTTGCTCAACATAGCACTAGGTCTCTGATCTTGAAAGTTTTACTCCTGACTTTTGAAATATAGTACCGAGCCATTTTTTGCCTATAAGCCACCATCCGAATTTGAGCTTTCTCCTATTTCTCTTCTAGCAAATCAAGATTCACCTTGAGATCTTGTGAATTATTTTGCTTATCAAAGTTCTCCATTCAGGCTAAGGAAAGCCTAAGTTTGACTGGAATGACTATCTCAGTTCCAAAAGTCAAAACAAATGGAGTCTCTCTAGTTGGCAACTTCTGAGTTGTTCTATAAGACCAGAGTACATGATAGAGCTCATCTACCTATGTTTCTTTCGTCCACTCAAGTTTTGCCTTTATTTCTTGCAGTAGAGTTCTGTTGGTTACTTCGGCCTCGCCATTGGCTTGAGAGTAGGCCATAGATGTAAAATGATGAGAGATATTTAAATCTTCATAGAATTCAGCAAACTTTACCCCCATAAATTGGTGCCCATTATCAGTAATTAAAGTCCGAGGTAGGTCGAACCTACATATTATTGACTTTTAAACAAAGTCTTGCACTTTAGCTTTAGTATTTATTGCTAGGGGCTTGGCCTCAATCCACTTAGTGAAGTAGTCTGCCGCCACTAGGAAAAATTTTCACTATCCAAATTCCATGAAAAATGATCCAGATATATCCATTCCCCATTATGCAAATAGCCATTGAGCGCTCAAAGGTGTAAGCAAGAATGCCAGTTGCCTTTGGACATTGGTATTTTTTTAACCCGAACATATTTTCTTATATAGTCAACTGCATCTTGCTATATGGTCGACCAATAATATCCTTTTCGAAGTAGCTTATAAGACAAAGATCTAGCTTCGAGGTGGTTTCTACATACTTCTTGATGAACTTTCCTCAGAGCATAATCAACTTTAGATGATCGGAGGCATTTGAGGAGTGGCAAGGAATAAGACCTCTTGTATAGCTTGCTCTAATATAAAATATAGTGAGAGATCTGATTTCTCAATTTTTGAGCTTCTTTACGATCTCTGGGGAGGATGCTATCTTTGATATATAGAACCAATGGATTGATCTAGCTAGGCTCATGGTGCACTTGCATTATTGTCTAAGGTTCCTCCGAGCTTGGCTGTTGAAGAACTACGAAGAAAATCTTTTTTAGCAACTCGTTCGGAGCTAAAATAGCCAATTTAGATAAAAGATCAGCTCTAGAATTCTCTACTTTCAGAATTTATTATATATCAAAACTGTCAAGGGCTGGGATCAAACTTTTTACTTTGTTCAAATATTTTCTCGTGCTTTCCTCCCATACTTCATAGTTGCCATTGACCTGCACTACCATCAATTGCAAGTTACTGTAAACCTTTACATTGTTTACCCCTAGCTTCTTGGCTACTTTTAATCCTATGATTAGAGCTTCATATTCTACTCTATTATTAGTAGCAGAAAACTTAAAGTGCAGCATATATTCGGTGATAACCTCTTTTGGATTAATAAGAATTAAGCCAGATCTACTCTAGAAGCGTTGAATGAACCATCAACATATAGAGCCCAGAAATCCTTAGGAAGGTTTGTCTTCTCTTTAGAAAAGTTTGGTTGAAAACTAGAAGTGTTGACTTCTTATTGCTCAGGCTCGATCGGATCTAGGATAGTACACTCTACCATAAAGTTGGTCAATTTTTGAGCCTTAATAGATGGCTAAGGTTGAAACTTGATATCAAATTCAATAAGTTTGATTACTCATTTTACTATTCTTTTCGAAGGGTCTGGTCAGTGAAGGATTATCTTTATAGGCTGATCCATGAGAATTATTATTGTGTATCCTTGAAAGTAAGGTTGGAGCTTCCTGGCTGCCATCAATAAAGCATAAGTTAGCTTTTCTAATTTGGTATACCTTATTTTTGCATCTCTCAGAACTCGGCTTATATAGTAAATCGGCCTTTAGACTTTATTCTCCTCCTTGACTAGGATAGCTTCGATGGCCGTACGAGATACTATCAGGTATAAGAACAATTCTTCATCGGGTTTGGGCTTGGCAAGGAGGGAAGGTGAGATAAGGTTGCTTTTTAGCTCTTCAAAAGCTTACTGACATTTAGAGGTCCAGTAGAAGTTCTTCGATTGTTTGAGCATTTAGAAGGGATGCAGCATTCTGTCGATCTTGAAATAAAATGATTCAAAGTCATGATCTTCCCCATCAGGTACTGAACTTCTTTTATTATCCTAGGAATGGTCATCTCCTGGATGGCTTGGAACTTCTCTGGGTTTGCCTTAATGCCATGCCCTAACACCATGAATACCAAGAACTTCTCCAAAGTCATCTCAAAAGCATATTTGGTTGGGTTCAGCTTAATTTTATACTTTCGAAGAGTGTTGAATGTCTCTTTCAGGTTGGCAACATGATTTCTTGAAGATTAACTTTTGACAAGCATATCATCCATGTAAGCCTTCATATTACGGCCAATTTGCTTCTTGAAGATTTAATTCATCAGGCACTGATAGGTTGCACCAATATTTTTTAGTCCAAAAGGCATAGCCTTATAACAATAAAGATCACAGTAAGTAATAAAAGTATTTTTCTCTTCATCTTCAGGTGCCATCTGGATTTGGTTATAGCTAGAGAAGGCATCCATCAAGGTGAGGAGCTCATGGCTTGAGGTTGTATCTATCAGTTGATCAATTCTGAGCAGAGGATAACTATCTTTTGGGCAAGTCTTATTCAGATCGGTGAAGTCAATATACATCCTCCACTTGCCATTTGCCTTCTTAACAAGAACTATATTTGCAATCCAATCCGGATAGGATAAACTTGGCTTTGAAAAATTTGTCCACCTCATCCACAATTATCTTTTATCACTTTGGTACAAAGTTGTGCTTCTTTTGCTTCATAAGTCGATGCTTGTGGTCCACACTCAAGTGATGCTCCATTACTTTTACGTCGATCCCAGGCATATCCATGGGAATCCAAGTGTATTCCTTTGCATAAAGGTGACAAGCTATCCTTTAACTTCTTCTTCTAAATTTGAGCCAATCTAAACTCTGTGGTCCTCATTCCCATCATTTAAGAAAATTGCCACCACGTCATCAATTGGTTCTCCCCGCTCCTCAGTCAAATCATCAGGAATGTTAGGTCTATCCACTGGACAAAGCTTGGATTGCTTTCCTTCTTGCAAAGAGATTGTATAACAATGACGTGCCAGGCTTGATCTTTTCTGACTTCTCCGACTCCATATTCCATCAGAAACTTTATCTTCAAATAGTATGTTGACACCATAGCTCGAAGCACATTTAGCCTAAGTCATCCAAGGATGGCATTATAGGCAGAAGGAGCTTTCACCACTAAAAAATCAATTTGACCTTTAGATTGTCTTGGGTTCCAACCTATCACCATGGATAAAGTGATTATTCATTCAATCGGTATAGAGTCACCGATGAACCCTACTAATGGAGAGTTTAATGGCCCCATACGATTATCAGGTATAGATATTTTAGAGAAATCATCATAAAATAAGATGTCAATAGAGCTTTCATTATCTACCAAGATATGGCATACATCATAATCTACAATATTTAAAAAAATTACAACCATGTCATCATGCAAAAATTAAACCACTTATGCATCTTCTTTAGTAAAAGTGATGGGTTCTTTAGTCCTCCACTTCTTTGCTGATTCTGCTGATTTACTGGCCTCCTCTTGCCAACATCCTTCAGTAATGGTGTTGATGATTCTAAATGAGGGCCGATCTTTCTGAGGCTCTTTTCTTCAAGATGGTTCTGACTGCAGAAGAGCTCTTGGCCAATCTTTTCTTTTTTTAGGTCGATGTCGTAAAAATCGATCCAATCGACCTCATCTGATCAGCTTCTCAATTTTGTTCTAGAGTTGGATGCATTTCTTAGTATCATGATCGTGGTCATAATAATACAAACAATACTTATTTGGGTTGTGTTTTGTTAGATGATACTGCATCTTATTCGATCTTGGTAGATGCTTCTTAATTTCTATCAAAACTTGAGTTTTTAGAGCATTTAGAGGAGAATAGTTGCAAAATCTTTTAAAAAGGAGGCTTCACCGCATCCTTCTATCCGAGCTTCTTGGTTGATGAGTCCAACATGGAGTTCGAGCTTTCTTACATTAAGGAGTTCTAGAATGCGAACTAGCTTCGCTTGTATTCTCTACAGGTGTGGGCTTACTGGATTCTTCTGCCTGCTACTCTCTTGCGGCTTCATCATCTCGAAGCTTAAAAGCTTCCTTAGCTCGGGTATAGCTCTCAGCCCAAATTAGTATGTTGATGAAGTCCTGAGGATACTTCTTCTCTAGCAAGAAGAGATCATTCTTCAGAAGGCCATCCTTCAATGTGGCCATAGTAACTAATTGGTCCATGTTTCGGACCTCCAAAGCAATAGTATTGAATCAACTGACATAAGCTCGGATGGACTCCCCCTCCTTCTATCTGATGTTGACAAGAAAATTTGAGCCTCACCTCTGATGTCAGCTATAGATGAAGTAAGCTGCAAATTGATGACTCAACCGATCAAAGGAATAGATGGTATTCAGCTTAAGGCTTAAGTACCAATTTTTTGCTGCACCCTTCAAGGTCGATGAAAAAGCTTGGCATAAAATGGTATCTGGTGTGCCATGGAGCAGCATCATAGTCCAAAAAATTTTGAGATAGTTGATAGGATTTGATCCCATCATAACTCTCAAACTTGGAGAGTTTGAAGTTTGGTGGGATGGGCTTCTGCATGATCTAAATAATGAAATGCAGATCAATGCATATGTCATCATGATAAATAGAGGCGGCATGATGGAGTTTTTCAATCTATCAGTTCATTTTCTAAAGCTGTTGATTGAGGACATCATCTCGATCACAGATCTCAAAGCATAGCTGGCTTGATGGGGGTAGAGATCTTTCGAGGGTAGAGTCATGCTTAGAGCAAGGGCTTGCTACTCTTTATTTTCTCTTTTCAGGGTTCTCTGGTTGGCTTCTCTAGGTAGGCCTTCTTTGTGCTAGATCTCAACATTCCGATGATGGTCTTTTTGGTGGTGTCGGTGCCTTAACTTGCTGCATGGCCTGCACAGCTTCCATGAGGCCTCTTACTATTGCCTAGAGATAGCAACCCAAGAGGGAGGGTGAATTGGGTTCTTTTAAAAATTTTGGTCAAATTAAATTCTAATATAAATATGTGTTTTTATTTAAAACAACTTGAGTTTTTATGATGAATATACAAAGTATAGTAGCAGAATTAAAAGTAATAAGATAATTCAAGTCAATAAAATAAATAAGTAATGTAAAAATAAAAAAGCTAAAAATTAAAGCACACCACAAACACAAGCAATTTATAGTGGTTCAGAGCAACTCGCTTCTATGTCCACTCTCCAAGCTAGTTTTGGAAGTTCTACTATAATCCTTCCTTGATTATAGTGCATTTATTTTTTCGGGCTCACAAATAAATCTAGTTAGTTTTCATAGGAGCACCAACCAAAATCTTATATTGTTAGTTTTCTGGGTTCACTAAAAATCTAGTTGATTTTTCAGGCTCACCAATCAAAATCTATAAAATATCCAATTACGAGCTTGGACTAGCCTAAATTTCAAGTTTCTTTCAAAAACAAAAATAAAATAAAAGTATAAGTTTCAGCATAAAATAAAAAATAAAAATTAAAACTCTTTAAAGCTCGAAGAAGTTGCTATTGGATTGCTCAAATGATGCCTCAACTTCTCTTCTTAATGCTTGAGAGAATGTGGAAGATGATGGAGATAGTTTCTCTTAAAAGCTCTCTGATTTTGAAGCTTGGTTCCTCTCTTTTCTTCTCTTTTTCTTAGGTATTCAATAGAGCTCATAATTTGAATCAATCTTTCTTTTCAATGTACTTTCCTTCCTTTTGAATATCTTTTTAACCTTCAATCAAAGCTAGAGAATGATTAGTAGCCATTTAGAGTCATTAGAGAGCATTTATTAGATATTTAATATACTAAAAATGGGAAGAAAAACTAACCATTATGAAAGTTTTCGTCATAAAGATCATCCCCTGCACAGGGGTTGACTTCTATGGCAGAAAATAGAAAATAACTAGTTTCTATTTTCTGGCCTACAGAATAGCAGAGGTCGACCCCAGAGTCAACTTCAATGGTAGAAAATAGAAAATGGCTAGTTTCTATTTTTTGTCCTATAGAATAGTAGAGGTCGACCCCTGGCACAGGGGTCGATCCTAGGGTCGTCTCCTTTGAGGTGCCGGCCAAAAATCAGTATGCCAATCACCCATTTCAGCAGGGGTCGACCTAGAGGTCGACCCTGAGGTTGATCTTTTTACTAAAATTTGATTTTCTTCTAATTTTGACATCCAAAAATTATAAAATTATCTTCAAAAGATCAGAATTTTTCTCAACTTGCTCTTGAGACTCACAAAATATATTTTCTTGATCTCTAACTTGGTGAAATTATGATTTTACTATTTTGACTATCTTCAATCATTTCTTTCAATATAAAATTTCTTGAAGCTCCTAAAATAACTTTTCAAAACATCTCCAAGGATAAAAATCATTAGTACCCTTTCAATTATTTTGTACTTATCAAAATCAATCCTAGGGGCAATAATCTCCTCATTTTTAATGATGATAAAATAATTGAGTATAAGCAAAATTGAAGCAAAATTAATATTGAAGAGGGAGATGCCATTTGAAATGAAGGAGCTTAAAACAAATATATATGAGTGATTACTTCAATAAATCTCATTATGGTATTAATTTTTGGTTATGTTTCATGTATATAGTTTAGAGAGTTTCAGCATATAATATCCACTATTTAGCATTTTCCATAGAAATTTTATAATTTGAACATATAACATTCAAGTATGAAAATTTTAGCAATTGAGTATTGAAACTTTAATATTTTAGTATGAAACTTCAATAGTTGGTGACTTTGACTTTTGCTTATACCATTGCATGTAGAACATGCTATACCACTCCCCCTTTTTGATATCATCAAAGAGGGAAGAGATAGGCAAAAAAAATTTAGATTTGAGATAACACTCCCTCTAAAGGTTTTAAGCTTGTAGAATCTACATAAGCAAAAAAAAATATGATATACAACCCAAAAAAAAAAAAGATAGTATAAAACATTGGAGTAAAAATAGTGTCATTAAGAATTTTGAATTTAAGCTAAGGTAATATATAAGTATATCCAACTGATGCAAAGTTTTAAGGCATGAGCTTTATAATATCACGACATAATGTCAATGCCTTTAGGTAGATGATCATAAGGCATCATTACTACAAAGGATAGAGAAATTATAGTATAAAACTTACTTTCTATAAAATGACTTAGTTCTTTTAGAAGAGAGGTTAGGGACTATAAAAAAATTTGCCAATCATTAAGCATGTAATTTTAACATCATTAATTAACAAGTATTGCTTATACTAAATAATGTATTTACTCTTCTTTTTTGACATCATCAATTAAAAAACTATTCTTTCCTTATTTTGAATAAAATTTACTCCTTCTTTCTAATAAGAAGGAAGAACCTACTCCTTAAAAGATGTTTCATAATATAATTGATACTATATGTGAAAATGACATTTCATATTCATGACAAAATAAGATGCCAACTTTTAAAATATATAAGAGTCACAAGAGTCATACATCAAGTAAATAGTTCTAGCCAAAATACATAAAGATACGACATGAAGTTTATATTACATATTAGAAGTACAAATGGTTAGCCATAAAAGATAAGCACCATATATAATCAAAATTTGCCAACATGTATTATGAAGTAATTGATTAAATATATGAATGCATACTTCATGAATATTCTCAATTTATCTTCGGTTCATTACATATTTTTTATATATTTATTACCTATAATGTCTCAATTCAAATTACTAAGTATTAAGATTTTAAGTATCAAATTATTAAGTATCTTAAGTATTAATTCTTTAAGCATATACTCAATATTCCTCTTCCCATTTTTGATAATATTAAAAAGCTTATGGAAAGGATTAAGAAAACCATCAAAATCAACATCAAGGAATTAAATTGAGAGATGTATCAAATTTGAACTTCATGGGATATTTAATATGAAAATAAGCATGTTTGATATCAAATTTATATTGATATCACTCTCCCCCTTTCTAAAAGTTTTAAATTCAGATTTTTCAAGTCAACATTGAGGGATAGAGCTTTTCAAGATATTTCAACACATTTGATACCAAGTAAAGTATGTCCGATGCTAAATTTTTATTCGATACTACCAATTTAGATTTTTAATTTAATTTTATAAAATAATTTTTTTAAATAAAATAAGTATAACATAAAAAATTTTTGATACCAATTTTAATATTTACTCTTTTCTTTTCTCGAGAAGTTGCAGTCAATTAAATTTTGAAAAGATATTTATTGGAAGAGTATGAAAGATAGTATCAGAGCTGAAAATAATTTTATAAAGATCTTATATTGTACATTAAAAAATTTAAAAATTAATTTATAAGAGTAAGAATAGTTTTCAATTCAATTTTAACTCCAAGAATGTCAAGAATATTCATGCAAATCAAATTATGAAGTCAGCATATGGATGATACTATTTTAAGCAATTTTTTAAATATTGAAGAATAATTTTTTTATCTAAAACTATTTTAAATCAATAGCACTTGAAATCAAATAAATCAAACTGAATAAACACATGAAAGTATAAATTAAGAAGACTATAAGGCATTTGATAAAAAGTTTAAAATCAATAAGGCTCAAAATAAGGTAATTGATTAAGAATTTTAGATCAAAAGTTCATTAATCTTTTTAATTAAATCAAATTAAAAAATATTTTTTTCTATTTTTTATACTAATAGTTGGATTAATTTACGTTTCAACTTTCTCCCCCACTTTATTTTAAAATAAGCATATTTTAAATTTAGATTATCAAATTAAAATATATATATTCATTCTTTAGCATTATCTTTTTTTTTTTTTCAAAATTTGCATGCTTAAGTTTTATAATTTTTGTTACTCCTCCTTAGTCTTTCAAGTTAAGTATCTTTAATTTGATACCATATTTATAATTAATTCATACTAATTTGATGGCTAATTTATCTTAAATAAATTTTCTTCCTTACTTTTGCAAATAAAGGTATTTTCAATTAAATAGTCTATTAAGATCAAATTATTTTTTTAGTATTTTCTTTCTCTATTACGCATATTTAAAGTTAGCATATTAATTTTTAAATAATCAACTATCAATCAAATAATGAATCATAATCATGATACAGTAATTTTTTTTATGAAAATTTTGCTTTCATTGATTTTAAAATACAATATTTACAATAGGATATCTTCGATCATGACAATATCAAAATGATCAATCGATATAAAGTACTTTTAAAATATTTATTGATTATTAGAAAAAATGAAACAATCAAATTAATCAAAGTATGAATTAATAAATTAAAAAATATATAAATACTTAAATCAAAGATGAACAAATCAAGTAATATAAGTGATTCATTTTCAAGTTTAAAAATTATTTCTTTCAGCACAACTCAACCAAAATTAGAATAAAAATGAGTTTAAAAAATATTTCTTTCTCATTTAGAAAATATAATTTTAATACTATATTTTTTTTTCTTAAAACTATAGATTAAAAAGAATGCTTTTCAAATTTAGTTTAAGGAATAGCTTTAAGCTTTAAAAATCTAAGATAAATAATTTCTTTTAAAACTAAGAATTTGGATATATCATAAGAATTTTTTTTAAAAAAATATCTCTTTTTTTTCTTAAGTAATATCAATCAATATGGAGCATAAAAATACCAATCTTATAATTTATGCAAGGTATAATGTTAAAAATATATTCATGCAAACCAGATTATATGCAAGAATATTTTCTTTTTTTTTTTTATCAAAGATAAAGTAATAGAATACAAGATAATAATGATCTATTTGACATCAATCATTGAAGTTTTTGATCAAAAAATATAAATTAATTTAAATTTAAATTAAATTATCTTGATAAGTTAATTTGAATTGATATCAATAAATCATATAAAATAAATCATAGAAAGATATTTTATTTAAACTCAGGTCTTCTTTTTCTTAAGAAATATCACTTAATTAAGTTCAAAAAAGATATGAAATTCTTGATTTTATTTCAAATGATATCATATAAGCTATACAAAATTAGATTTAAGATAAAATATTCTTTTTTCTTGCTAAAAAAAAACTTAAGGCAAGAATAGACTGTTTGATACCAATTATAAGAATTATGATACTGTTTATTTTAAAAATCAGTTCAAATACCAAACTTCTTGATATTAAATATGAAAAATAATTTAATTTTAGATACCTAATATTTTGAAGAGAAAAGATGACATCTTTGTCTTTAATTTGACATCCATTGAGTTAAAATAAATCAATATTTTCTTAAGAGATTTGATACCACTTTAAGATTAAAGAAAAACTAATTTTTAAATTTATTGCTTGAAAATAATATGAATAAAATTTGAAAGCATATTTTAAATTCAATTTGATACAAAGTATGAAAGACATTCTTCAAGTTGGGGGACAAAATCGATTGAGGTTAAAATAAGTGAAATTTAGATATTGGCTCTATGTGTTGATCTAACTATAAAATTTTAAGTCCTTAGAGGTTAACCTAAAATGCACTGTAACTTAATACATCAAATATTTTGAATTTTATGATTGATATCTTATCGTTACGTACTTATTTCATACTATTTTTTTTTATTAAAATTTTAATAATTTAGCATTTTATGGGGGAATTGAAGGAAAATTCTGATTTCCCGAACCAGGTTCGTTCAGATCTGATCAGATCGAGAGATATTTTTCAAAAAATTTTTTTTTTGATCTAGATCAGATTTGGAATGTTTCAGATTTAATTTTTATTATTTTAATAATTAAAATAAATTTAGATAAATTAAATCAAATTTAATTTATCTTGAAGTAGGTAATCCTATTATCTATTGATGATCCTATAAGTAGCGGAAGGTTCTGGATCTAGCCACGCAAGTGCCTGGCCTCTATCGGTATCTACTTAGGCTGGATCTGGAGATTCTCTTCTTCTCTATCACATCTTCAAAAATTAAATCTGGATCTGATCTGGAGGATCTTTAAAACACCTTTCGAAGATCAGTAGTTGTCCTTTGCAGCAGCACGGCCTTCTAGCTTTCAGTCGCCTTTCTCTCATCTGGATTGCACCAACCAAGAATCCAAACCACTTTGGGCATGGAGAGGAGAGGGAGAAGATGGATTTGACATGGAGGAGAAGAGGAGAGGAAGCCTTGGGGCATGGAAATTTTCAATGCTTTTTGAGTTGGGCGTAGGGTCTTATTTATAGACTGTCTGTGATCCAACTCCTTTTCTTCCCAACCAATCACAACCCTTTATGAAATTAGATCTAAATCTGACTGGTGGGAATAGAGTCCCCTAGATTCCTCCTTTGATGGCACCTAAGATCAGTTAAACTTGGTTCTTAGGAGAACTCTAATTGGAATCCAAAAAGGAGATGGAGTCCCTATTGGACAGGGACTCCTAGGCGCCTCCAACTTGGGCACACGCCAAGGGTGGCGTGCACCCTCCTCCTTGCTAGGTTCTGGCAGGGGGACAAGCCCCTACCAGCTCTCCAATAGGTGTGTGACACATGGACAAAAGTCAAAGTATCTATGGTCAACATTTGACCAATCAAAGGACGAGAAATGGCAGGTGACCAAAAATGGTAGGTAATGTCTTACAAAATAAGACAACCTTTTCTGACTTGGACAAGCTCCAATCAGATAAAGTGAAGGCCTCTAATCGAGCACAAACCCCTTTGGCTCGGTCAGGACAACTTATTTATGATAGTAAAAGAAGAACGTTAGGTTTAATCGAGTGCTAGCACGATTTTCTTGAACCTAATTGAATCTCATTCAGATCAATTGAATTGGATCAGTTCAGTTGATGATCACTAGATTCAAATCCTTATTTGTGTGATCCAGTTAGATTCAGTTATGTATGGTAATGGGATATGTCATTATCTCTATCATCGACATCATCGAAACTTTTTTCGATGGATTAGAACTCTTCTGATTCAAACAGCTAGAATGATCGATCATCTAAATCATTCTAGTTGCTCCCAAAATCCACCAGTGACACCTAGCAGTATATGGTGGCAACCCATCAGAGCTGAATGCTAACCTCTTGGTGCAGCTACCTGTGTGATTAAGTTCTTCTATCTTGAGCTCCGATCAAATTAGGGTTAAGGTGAACTCATCAAACCTTAGTCTCTATCATATGATGTAATCAATCGATTCAGATCCGATGTGAAAAGCTAAATAGAAACTTTTTCTATTATTTCACTCTGCCATGGCCATGGGCTTCTATTATTTCACTCCGATGTGAAAAGCTAAATACACCTCAGGGTTCCGTATGGCTAGGAGATCGAGTAATGGTGTAGTCAAACTATAACACCCTCAAGATGAACTGTCGATGTACCTCAGGTCAAAGAACCAGACACACTACTACAACATCGAGTCAGTCATTGATGAAAAGGTAGACTTCCTAATGACTACTCGAGGTGGTCATGCTCAGTACCCTTGTTCTCTAATGAGCACCTATACTCTCGCTCTGGTGTCTCCACACCGTAGACTCAAGACTCATCTACTAAAGAGAAGCGATTGTACACCAACCTTTCGGATCAATCACCTTGCTTGTGATGATCCTATGGTCAGGAGCATTTTATGAGTTAATAATGATTATTCATGTCTTAAATTTTCAACTCTTGAAAATATGAATTATCATTACCATTAACTCAAAGGATGTATCACAAAAACTAAATACACATATGTGATAGAAAATAATCTATTTTATTGATTATAGTCAAAATTTTAATTTTGTCCCTAGAAGTGTATTAGAAGTGTCAGCCAATTCTGGCTTCTAGGGCACATATATCTAACAATCTCCCACTTGTCCTAAAGCCAATTGGCTATAAATCTAAGTCCCATCTTCTCAAGGTGGGCTTCGATCTTCTGCTAGCCCAACGATTTTGTAAGTGGGTCTACCACATTATCTGCGAAGTTGACTCTCTTGACCTCGACATAATCCTTCTCGAGGTAATCGCGGATGAGGTGGTATCACCGCTCAATGTGCTTGGATTTTTGGTGAAACCTTGGCTCCTTAGGAAGGGCTATGGCACCATTGTTGTCGCAGTATAGAGGAATGGCATCTGATGGCATTACTCCAATTTCTGCAGCAAACTTCTTATATCAGAATGCTTCCTTCGCAGCCTCTGATGCAGCGATATATTTTGCTTCCATGGTGGAATCTGTTATCACCGTTTGCTTGGAACTCTTCCAGCTGACAGCACCACCATTGCACACAAACAGACTCCCAGATGTCGACTTTCGATCATCTATGTCAGACATGAACTCCGAGTCTATGTATCCCTGGACTTGGAGTTCTCCGTTACCAAAAATCAACATCAGATCCTTAGTTCTTCTTAAGTACTTAAGGATACATTTCACAAAAGTCTAGTGTTCTTCACCTAGATTTGACTGATATCTGCTTTTGACACTCACAGCATGGGCTATATCAGGTCATGTACATAGCATGGCATACATGAGGCTCCCTATTGCAGAAGCATAAGGGATCTTGCTCATGCGATCTATTTCCTCAGGTGTGCTAGGGCACATCTTCTTGGAAAGATGAATACCATGTCTGAAGGGTATTAATCTCCTTTTGGAGTTTTCCATACTAAACCTCTTTAGTACTTTCTCTATGTACATCTTCTGTGAAAGTCCTAGCATCCTATTTGGTCTATCCTATAGACCTTAATTCCTAGAATAAAGGATGCTTCACCTAGATCTTTCATAGAGAATTTCTTGGACAACCATATTTTGACTATCGTCAACATGGAAATATCATTTCCAATAAGGAGGATGTCATCCACGTACAATACGAGGAAGACAACAGCGCTCCCACTAATCCTTTTGAAGACACACGATTTTTCTTCATTTTTGATGAAACCAAACATTTTGATCACATCATTGAAACGAGTGTTCCAGCTCTGAGATGCTTGCTTAAGTCCATATATGGACCTTTGCAGCTTGCAAACCTTGTGATCAGTATCACTGGATGTGAAACCTAGCGGCTGTTCCATATAGATATCTTCCTTAAGATATTCGTTCAAAAATGCCATTTTCACATCATTTGCCATATTTCATAATCGAAATAGGCTACAACGGCAAGCAATGTGCGGATAGATTTTAGCATAGCCATTGGGAAAAAGGTATCTTGATAGTCAATGCCTTCGCATTGACTATAACCTTTTGCCACTAGTCTAGCCTTGAATGTCTCCACATTTCCATCTGCACCAATCTTTCTCTTGAAGATCCATTTACACCCAATAGGTACTATACCTTCTGGTGGATCTACCAAGGTCCAGACTTGGTTTGAGTGCATCGAGTCAATTTCTGACTGCATTGCCTCTAGCCATTTCTCAGAGTCGATATCTAATATCGCCTCATTGTAGGTTTTGGGATCATCACCATGAGCACTATTACCTATGAGGAACATTTTCTCTACTTCCTCTGAAATAATACCTAAGTATCTTTCAGGGGGATGGGAAACTCTTTCCGATCTACGAGGTGGAGGAGGTAGTGTTCTTATTGGCTCAACCTGATTTGGTTCCAATTGGTCCTTAGCTCGTTGTACTTGTGAGACTTTCTCATCAAGCTTAATCTGCTTTCCAATGCCGCTATCTTGAATAAACTATTTTTCAAGAAAGATGGCATATCGACTCATAATCACATTATGGTCTTCTGGAATGTAGAAATAGTATCCTAATGATTCTTTAGGATATCCTATGAATCGAGCTCTGAAGGACCTAAACTCTAACTTGTCCGCTTGTTGTCTTTTGATATGAGCCGGACAACCCCAAATTCTGAAATGACTCAGACTTGGTTTCTTACCATGCCATATCTCATACGGTGTGGTAGAAACGATTTTAGAGGGAACCCTATTCAATAGATAAATTGAAGTTAACAATGAATGTCCCCAAAGAAAATCAGGAAGGTCTGTGAAGCTCATCATGGATCGGACCATATCCAATAGAGTCCGATTTCTCCATTCTGAAATCTCATTGAGTTGAGGTGTTCCTGGTGGAGTCCATTGAGAGACTATGCCATTTTCCTTAAGATAGTCTAGGAATTCTCGACTAAGGTATTCACCTCCTCGATCTGATCGAAGAATCTTAATGGGTTTTCTAATTTATTTTTCTACTTCATGTCTGAATTCTTTGAACTTTTCAAAAGCTTCAGACTTATGTCTCATAAGATACACATACCCATACCTAGATAGATCATCGGTAAAGATAATGAAGTAGACAAAATTGCCTCTAGCCGGCACATCAAATGGGCCGCACACATCAGTATGTACTAGGGCAAGGAGATTTGTGGCCCTTTCCCCATGTCCAACAAAAGGAAGTTTAGTCATTTTGCCTTAAAGACAAGATTCATAAATTGGATATGACTCGGAAGTCAATGGACTTAATAGCCCATTTTTCTCCAATTTGTTGATCCTATCTTCTGCTATATGACCTAATCTTAGGTGCCATAGATACCTATCGTTTGGACTATCCCTAGGTCATTTGGCATTCGCATTTTGCTCGATAGTTAGAATAGATACATCAATATGTAGCTGATAAAGACCGTTAATAAGGAAACCATTTGCAATTTTATTTCTTTCATAAAGAATGTTATAATGGTCCTTAAAGAAGGTAATCATATAGCCTTCTAGTGCTAAGAATGAAATAGAAATCAAATTTCTGCTAGCTGCAGGCACATAATAATAGTCTTTCAAAACTAAGTCTAAATCAGATGGTAATCGAAGAGGGTATGTTTCTACGGCTACTGCAGCAACTCTTGCTCCATTATCGATGCATAGGATCATGTTTCCATCCCTCAGCCTCCTGCTATCCTCAAGATCCTACATGGAAGTGCAGGGAGGAGCACTAGAACCAGAGTCAAGCACCCAACTGGATGCAGAAGAAATCGTAAGATTAGACTCAATAACGAGCATACCTCTAGAAGGACCTTCCTTCTTGTTCTTCAGGGTGGCCAGGTAAGTAGGGCAGTTCCACTTCCAATGGTCATCGCTGTTGCAATGGAAACACTTTCCTTTGACATCGGTCTTCTTCCTTGGCTCTGCCTTCTTCTTCTTTGCTCCTTCTATCTTCTTTTTTTTCGCAAACTTCTTTTTCTTTCCATAAGACTTTCTTTTAGAAGAAATCCATTCCATAGCAAGAACTGAGCCTTTAGAACCTTTCATAGAAAGCTCAGCGGTGACCAGCATGTTCATTAATTCGGTCAAGAAATTTTGAAGTTTATGCATGTGGTAATTCATGATGAATTGCCCATATGCATCAGTCAAGGATTGCAGAATAACATCGTTCTACAGATCCAAGTCTAACTTCACACCGAGCTTCTCAAGCTCTTCTATGTCCTTGATCATCATCAGACTGTGATCTTGGACTGACTGTCCATCACGCATCTTGGTCTTAAAAAATTATTTTATGACTTGATATTTGGCTGCGCGACTCTGTTCACCAAACATCTCCTGCAGGTGAGCCAACATTTGGTGAGTAGTCTCGATATCTTCATGTTGGCACTGGAGCTCATCAGACATCGAGCCCAACATGTAATATCTAGTCTTATTATCTTCGTCTATCCATTTATCCAAAGATGCTCTCTGTTCAGTGGATGGATGGGCTAGTAAGGTGGAAGGATCCTGGTCCAATACATGGGTTAACTTCTCAGAATCCAAAACTATTTTGTAGTTCCTGAGCCAATCTTTATAGTTGGGTCCAGTCAGTCTATGTGTGTCTAGGATACGTGCCAATGGGTTGGATGCAGATATTTTTCTGTAGAGAGTCAAAGATTCTAGTTAGATACTGTAATTATGACTTGACCAATTTGTTTAGGAATTTTATTTTTAAACAAATTAGCTTCCACTATTTTCTCGGATCCCCACACTCCCTCTGTAGAGATGGAAAAATCTCCTTGATTAATGATTTCTAGTGGGTGGTGCGGTCTCACCAGCTGACTCATCACCTCACCTAACAGTTATTGATGATGGGTTTGCCAATGAGTGAACAACTCTTGTTCAATGATTCTCTAATCATGGTGCACCCAAACTTGATCTCTAATTCATGAATCTCACCGTATCCAGAATATTGATCCACTCCTTAGTTAAGTCAGACCCACCATTTGCACAGATTGGATTCCTAATTGAGTCTCTCAGCGTATCTGAAATATTGAGTCCAACTCATCCTCCAGCCCATAGCATCCAATGCCTAATAGACATGGTTGCATCTTTTCAGTGCAACCGAGCCATTGTATCCAGTCAAGAATAATCAATCCCGGGAAGGACCCGCACATCTATAATGGTGGAAGACCTCGAACTTAATCTTTTCTTAGAAAGAATTGATTTAGATCTCATTAAACTAGACTTGTCATAGTCATAACAATTATGACTAACCTAGTGGCATGGGTTAGCTCAGATTATTGACCACCTTAGATCAAAACTGTGTCAACAGATATGGTCAGGTAAGTCAGATCGGTGGAAGGAATATGCCATTAACTCGTACAAGAACGCATTTAGGTCGAGTAGCTTCCTAATTAAAAACCAGTCGGTCGTATGTACCAAACTTACCTTAGACACCAAATTGTTGAGCCAGAACCAATCGGGTTAGCCTACAATTCAGACTCTAACCTTTGAGCCTAATTAGGTCTTGCTTGATCGTGACTCGATCTTGACCCAGACTTAATCCTATTAGGCTGGTCAATTTAAGCATTGTTGATCCCATCTAACCAACTCTTGATTCAGTTTGATCAACCGCTTAGACCTAATTGAGCTACCCAAGCCTGAACCCAGTATTATGAATATGTCTTAGATCTAAAATTTTCAATTTTAGATCTAATTAATATTTCATAATCTTAATTTTTAATTAAGTAGGATTCATAAATAAAATATGCACAATAAATCCTAAGATTTCAAGATCTAGGATTTTGTAGAAAGTAAGTTTTGGGTTTCTGATTAAGGACGAATGTGCAGGACTCCTACACGTCATAAGAACACCCCATCGGATGGAAGGAGAGGGCCTTTAAACCCTTCTTCGTTCTTATGACCGGACGGCCAAGAGGAATGCCTTAATCAGGAATATGCAATACTACAAAATAGTTTTAGATCTATATCATATATCTCATATACAAATTAGATCTAATCATGGCATATTTTGCATACATCTCATGTATCGAATCATGCATATTTTCAGATCTAAATTATCTCATAATAATCTAAAAAATTAGATTTAAATTGATCTAATCAAAATAAATTCTAATCTAGATAACTATGTAGAACTATTCTACAACTAGTCTAGACATGCATCAATCATATCTCATATGATGTTTAAAATTAAATAATTTTTATTTATTACTTTTTAGATATTATTATAATAATTATAATATCAAGAAATAGTAAATAAATAGATCTAAAATATAATTAAATTAAATTAAATTGAAAACATACAAGACTATTCTATAGAACTATTCTATTTTAGAACTAGTCATGCATATTTTCTAATCTTAGATCCAAATTATTTAATTTTAATTTTTCTAATTTCAGATCTAATCACATCTCATGTGACATCTAAAATCACTTATTTTCTAATTAAAATAAATTTAAAATTAGATCTAAATACTTTTAGAACCTTGGCTCTGATACCATTTGAAGAAAAATCCTGATTTTTCGGACCAGGTTCGTTCAGATCTGATCAGATCAAGAGATATATTTTAATTTTTTTTTTTTGATCTAGATTAGATCTAAAATATTTCAGATCTAATTTTTATTTTTTTAATAATTAAAATAAATTTAGATAAATTAAATCAAATTTAATTTACCTTGAAGTGGGTAATCCTATTACCCATTGATGATCCTGTAAGCAGCGGAAGGTTCTGGATCTAGCCATGCAAGTGCCTGGCCTCCATTAGTATCCACTTGGGCTAGATTTAGAGATCCTCTTCTTCTCTATCACATCTCTAGAAATTAGATCTAGAGGATCTTCAAAATACCTTTCGAAGATCAGCAGTTGTCCTTTGCAGCAGCGCAGCCTTCTAGCTTTTAGTCACCTTTCTCTCGTCTGGATTGCACCAACCAAGAACCCAAACCACTTTGGGCATGGAGAGGAGAGGGAGAAGATGGATTTGGCATGGAGGAGAAGAGGAGAGGAAGCCTTAGGGCATGGAAATTTTCAATGCTTTTTGAGTTGGACGTAGGGTCTTATTTATAGACTGTCTGTGATCCAACTCCTCTTCTTCCCAACCAATCACAACCCTTTGTGAAATCAGATCTAAATCTGATTGGTGGGAATAGAGTCCCCTAGATTCCTCCTTTGATGATGCCTAAGACCAGTCAAACTTGGTTCTTAGGAGAACTCTAATCGAAATCCAAAAAGAAGATGGAGTCCCTGTCCAATAGAAACTCCTGGGCGCCACCAACTTGGGCACACGCCAAGGGTGGCGTGCGCCCTCTTCCTTGCCAGGTTCTGGCAGGGGGACAAGCCCCCACTAGCTCTCCAATAGGTGCATGACACGTGGACAGAAGTTAAAGTATCAATGGTCAACATTTGACCAGTCAAAGGTCAACTTTTGACCAAAGTCAAAGGACGAGAAATGGCAGGTGACCAAAAATGGCAGGTAATGTCTTACAAAATAAGACAACCTTTTCTGACTTGGACAAGCTCCAGTCAGACAAAGTGAAGGCCTCTGATCGAGCACAAACTCCTTTGGCTCAGTCAGGACAACTATTTATGATAGTAAAAGAAGAACGTTAGGTTCAATCAAGTGCTAGCACGATTTCCTTGAACCTAATTAAATCTCATTCAGATCAATTGAACTGGATCAGTTCAATTGATGATCATCAGATTCAAACCCTTGTTTGTGTGACCCAGTTAGGTTCAGTTCTGTATGGTAATGGGATATGTCATGATCTCTATCATCGACATCATCAAAACTCCTTTCGATGGATCAGAACTCTTTTGATTCGAACAGCTAGAATGATCGATCATCTAAATCATTCTAATTGCTCCCAAAATCCACCAGTGACACCTAGCAGTATATGGTGGCAACCCATCAGAGTTGAATGCGAACCTCTTGGTGCAGCTACCTGTGTGATTAAGTTCTTCTATCTTAAGCCCCGATCAGATTAGGGTTAAGGTGAACTCGTCAAACCCTAGTCTCTGTCATATGATGTAATCAATCGATTCAGGTCCGATGTGAAAAGCTAAATAGAAACTCTTTCTATTATTTCACTCTACCATGGCCATGGGCTTCTGGACTTGATTCTCATGATCATCATAGGGCTGCTCCTCTACCATCGAGGTAGATAGATTCCATCTTGATGCTATCCAGTTCCTACAATGAACATGCTATAGCCAACATACACCTCAGGGTTTCGTATGGCTAGGAGATCGAGTAATGGTATAGTCAAACTATAACACCCTCAAGGTAAACTGCCGATGCACCTCAGGTCAAAGAACCAGACACACTACTGCAGCATCGAGTCAGTCATTGATGAAAAGGTAGACTTATAATGACTACTCGAGGTGGTCACGTGAATGAGCATCATAAATTCACCAATAAAAATATTAATTTATTAATTAATTAATATTAATTTTTAAAAATTAATAATCAATTTATATATAATTTTTAAAAAATTCATATTTTTATTAATTAAAAAATTAATTAAAAAATAATAAAAATTAAAAAATAAAATTTTATAATCAATAGAAAGAGCTCATTTTTTTGATCATAATGAAATAAATTTTAAATAAAATAGAGCTAAAATAAAAAAGATATAAATTTTTAAAAATATAAAATAAATAAAAATTAAATAAAAAAAAAAGAAAATGGCTCAGCTGGCTCTGTAAGCCGAGCCACCAAGCCAAGCCAAGCCATCAAAGCTGACTCAGCCATTGAAGCCATCAGCCAGTCTACGATCCAGGCGTGGACCGCCAGCTCAGAAGAAACCGACGAATCAGAGATCGCCACGTGGCGGACCTGGACCCTTAAAGAGTCTACAAAAATTTATCGCGGCTCACAGGGCAATCTGGTCATTTCACTTGGTGATAGAAGCATTGATTGGTTGCGGTGTGCGGTGCGGCCGATCTATGCGGTCCATGAAAATAGTGATTGCGCGATCGGATGGCTGTGGTTGATTATGGTTAAGATCGGACGGTTAGCATTTTTTTCGATTGCCAATTTCACTCGGATCACCATCGGATGGTAGCGCCTGATTCCAGCTTTGATCCAGCGGTCCAGAACGCTCCCGACGGTGATCAAGACTCCCGAAGCGCAATTTGTGGCCAGATTTCCTCGATCAAGCACAATCGGATGGCTAGAATTTAATCCGACCTAATTTGGGCTGATAGGCATCCAATTTTGATGATTTTTGAACCATTGGATTCCTATCGAATAGCCAGATTTTACTAGATTTACCAGAGTCATAACAGAGTTGTTTTTATTCAAATTTTATTCAGATTTTTACGATTATAAAGGCAATTAGTCCCACATTGCTTTTAGAAATAAATATCTATCTCTTCTAGCTCTATAAAAAGGATCCTAAGCCTCTAAGAAAGGGAGGAGGGTTGGAAGGGAAGCTAAGGTATAGGGTGGAAGTCAAGCTCTGGATTAAAGATTGCTTCAAAGTTGCGGTGCTGAGAAGAAGAGCCGATCTTCTACGCCATCTTCATGCCTACGCCGATCTGCGATCTCCATCTAGTCTTTTTCCTTTAATTTCTTGTATTAAAATTCTGAATTTTAGTTTAATTTCTTGTATTTAAATTTTGCATCTTAGTTTTAAATTTAATAAAGAAAGTTTCATTATTCTTTTTAATTCTAGCTCTTTAAATTATTTGTTCTTTATTGCTTTTTAATTTTACTATAAGTAGTTGCTAAGATCTAAATAGTAGATCTTAGTATCAAATTTATTTTTGCATAATTTAAATTCTATTTTTATTTATAGATCTATTTTTTGACTTTAATTTTTAAAAATATTCTTTCTTTCTTTTCTTAAAAAAAAAGAATCAAAGATTCTAGAAATAAATCATTGCCTCTCTGTGGATTCGACCCGACTCACCACTTTCTTCATAATTTTTAGTTAATTTAAAAAGTAAAGAGTTGGATTTAAATTGATAAACACGGTGTCTTAACGACAGCATCGTGTCCCTATCAAGTTTTTGGCACCGTTGCCAGGGAAGGAATAGATGCTATTTTTTTTCTTTGATTTCTTTGATTTTTTTTTTGTAAATTAATTATATTTTTTTAATATTGCTTACTAATTTTTTTTATTTATTTT
>QRFJ01000836.1:249786-317920 GCA_006176705.1 Cocos nucifera
GAGAGAATTAGACCAGCTCATCAGGGATATTTGTCTATGACTAAAGTAATTGACAATATTTGCAAACCAAGAGAGTCCTTTGTATGTGAAATGTTAACAATTGTTCATCTAAAAAGATTCTCTGATTGATACAGGTTCATTATCTTTCCACTAGGATCCTAGATCAATCGGTCTGCTAACAATATTTTTAGATCCTTCTTATTCGAATTTCAATGGTCAAAATTCTTGTAAACAGTAACATCCATCTATAATCATGTTCTTAGCATCTTTTCTTTGAGAGCAGGTATCTAAGGCTAATGATCCAAGTAAATTATGATTTTTATCCTAATAAAATTATGATTAGAACTTTTCTGGGCAAACACAAAATGGCTAGCAACTCTTTTTCAGTGGTGGTATAATTCAATTTGTTGCTTATTCAGCGGTAGTTCTAACTAGCATAAATAGATACTACGGAAATTGCTTACCCTTTGGTCCTAGGACAGCTCTATGGGCAAAATCTGAGGCATCGGCACCGGTGGGGTTGATTAATTTCAAAAAGATAGTCCAAATTAGGAGGTTGTATGATTGGAGCTTTGGTTCACAGCTTCTTTAAAGATATCATAAGCTTAAGGACAATTTTCCATCAAAGTTAAAAGAAACATCTTAGCCAAGGAGAAATTACACAAAGGACGAGAAAATTTTTAGAGAACTCTTTGATCGAAGCGACGATAAGAACCTACATGACCAAGAAAAGATCGGATCCTAATTTGTTTGACAGAAGTGGAGGAAGAAAGCTTAGAAATAGTTGCAACCCTTTAGCTTATCTACCTCAATCCTTTTCTTGGATACTATATGTCCTAAACAATCCCTTCTTGAACCATGAATGTGGCTCTTTTCCCAGCTTAGTCACTAGATAGCCTCAATACCATTTTTCATTATTTCTTCAAATTGTTGAGAACCCAAAAGATCTCAAAGATGAAAAGTCATCCATGAAATATGGTTTTTAAGAAAATCTCACATCATGTCTGAAATATTGACATCATGCACCGTTGGGAAAGTTGAGTGCATTTTACATATCGAATGTCAGCTTCGGTAAAGGTCATTGGGTGAAGTGGGTTGGCTGAAACGGAAAAGCAAAGGTTCATATAGGTACAGTGTAAAGGTGTCTTTTCCTGATCTCCTGGGTAAGAATTGCTACTGATTGTATCTCCGAGTATCATCTAACAGAGCAAAGTATTATTGGCTCTGCTAGTCTTTCTAGGATTTGATGATAAAGAGGGGTAATGGAAAAGGTGATGAAATTTTGTAAGTGTGTATTGGAGTTTTGCCCTATAAATGGGTACTTGCGAGACACGCCGACCTCAGTGGAATCATGTTGGTATAGTAGTTTCATGTTCAGTGCGGACAACCGTAGTCCAAATTTTTTTGGAACAACTTGTGTATCGACTCACCAGCTGGCTGTCAGTAGATAGGATAATAATTCAGCATCCCTAAGTCATGTTGAATACTTTTTCTTGACTACTTCTTGCATGTTAGGGTTGAAGATCCTTCTTTGCCATCTCTCGAGTTGGTTTGGCATTATTTCTGGTTATAAATATGGCTGGATGCATATTGGACGACTAATTCTTTATAATCCGGTCAAAGGTCCACTATGGATGGTTTGTAATAGTTTTTAGGGATTATGCGTTATCGACTTCCACATTTGTTTTCCTGTTAGTAGTTAAAGTTGGAAGCAAATTATTACTGGTAAGGTTTTTTTTTGATCCTAAACATACAAATACTTAAGTGATTCAGGTAGAAGATTTTAGTTCAGTTGTGGTGGGGCCTAAAACTTGAAGGAGTAGTGGTTCAATTTTTTTCGCTTCAGGTAAGGGCTCAATTTTCACTGACCAAGGTAATGAATTGTGATGGTGAGGTGAATTAAGCAGGGTAATTTACTTCCTGGGTTTGGTTTTCTGTCAATGCGGTCCATCTCTTGTAGTAAATCTAAGGAGGAATTAGATTAACTATTCATCATTCTGATTGATTACAAAGCAGTCGTTCCTCCTCTTGTGTGACTTTGGGCGTATCTAAAAATTATTAATTCTTACCTTTTTAATTCCCAAAAAAATATCATAGCTCCCATTTTATAGTGTGATATTTTGATGGCATTGGCGGGTTGCTAAGAAATGGACGTCAGGCTTAAATTTGGATTTGGTTGTTCAGCTCTTGGGCATGGTTCCATGTCAAGTATGAGAAAGTCTAACAGGAAAATAACATTTATCTACTTAACTAGAAACATCCTACAATTAAACCACGCGGTGTTTTTATAGATCTATCAGCTTAATTGCACAAATGACTGACGTGGGTTTTAATTCTCAATTCCCAAATTTTTCATAAACCTGAGGTTGGAAGAGGTTTAATCAAACAAAAAATAGCTCCTAAGTCTAGTATGCTCGGTCAAAGGTTATACCTTCCAATAACACATGAAATTAAGGGTGCACCAAGATCTTTTCATCTTTTGAGGTATTGGATTTAACAGGACCCGCACTTACACATCCTCGGATAGGCATAACTCTTTGTGGTTATGGCTCACGCTTTTGGGGTACAAAGTTCTTAAGATTTAAATCGAGACCGGTGATAGGGTCTGATCGAGGGTTGCGTTGGACATGATGACATGCTGGGGGGTAACATGAACTGTTTAAATAGTTTCATCTAGCTCCTTGTTGCGTGTGTTCTTGCTTGTTTGCGAGAAGAGGCCTGCTTCTAAGGCCGATAGGGAACGGGGCTTTGGTTTATATGTCTCAGCTAATTCATCTATTCTCATTTTCTTTTTCTTTATCCGATCTTTATCAGTGTCATACCAAGTCTTTAAGCTTCAAGTTTCTTCTATATGATATCCTCTTCTTCAAATTTCTCAATCTTGGCTAACATCAGTATTGGCCTCTATCACCTAAGTCTTGATATGGTCCTTAAGAAATCTACACTTCGTAATTTCAGATATTCTCTTGCATTTTTAAATTGCGGGGTTCTTAGGTGGAATGTTAGATGGATGAGTAAATCCAGTGGTTGATAGGGACATTAGCATGGATTATTTTAGGATTTCAATTGGTTGGCTTGTAATTGTGACCCGGTTCTCTCCTCATGCTAGGACTCAACTATTTGTCCTATTTGAGCTTCTAGTCTGACGATTGATTGTTGTTTGGCTTAGAATTAATTGTTGAAGTTGATTGATTTATTGTCGATAGATTGTCTGTTGTAGAGGTGGGTATGAGGTTTGATTATAATGTAGTTCGGTTGAAAAGACTGACTAGGCTGACCCTTATTATAGGCATAGTTCTGGTACTGGGGCCTATTTTGATAATTTTGAACTTGTGGGATTTGGGTCTGAGCCTGAGTTTGTTGTGATTTCCAAGAGAAATTAGGATGGTTTCTCTAATCAGGATTATATGAATTTGAATATGGGTCATTAAGTGGTTTTGAGTAAACTTGAGCAGCTTGGACTTGTTCTTCGATAAGAAAGGTGGAAATTGTGCAACCATGGGACATTTCACTTACATGATGTGTTGGGCTAGCACAAATAGAGCAAATCACCTAATAATTAGAAGCTGGTGTGTATTGTGCAGGGATTGTTGACACTAAGGTTTAGGATTGATCTAATTTCTGTGTAATAAGGTTGACTTTATCTAATTTTTGTGGCTATTATTTCAAATCTGCCTTAGAATTGAGTTATGGAGTTTTGATCTCATAATTCCTGCCCGTTTTTGTTAAAGAATTGATCTTTCATAAGAAGATAATGAAGCATGGTTAATAGAGTTTTCACTTAAAGTTTCAAACAAGGTATAAGCTTCATCCTCACTTTTGCTCATGAATGCACCTCCATAGGATGCATCAACCATCTGCTTATATTGATCTCCTAAACCTTCATAGAAAGCTTGTAACAATTTGCCACTTAGATAGACAGTGGTGTGGGGCATTTTCTAAGGAGTTCCTTAAGTCTTTTCCCATTGATTCATGAATTTGTTTCCCTGGAAGCTGAGCAATCGCCGTGATGGCTCGCCTCATAGTATTGGTTCGTCCTATGGGATAAAATTTCTTAAGAAATTCAATGTTGGCATCTCTGCCCATGTTTGAATTGTTCTTCCTAATGTTCCAAGCCTAGTACTTGGCTTTATCTTTTAATGAGAAAGGAACAAGGTCAGTCTAAGGGCATTCAATCAGAAAAATTCTGAATTTTACCGTAGAGCAGATTTTCTAAGAACTCATCCAGATGTTTGTAAGGGTCTTCATTGGCATTCCCATAAAAATGGGAGCATCTGGATTGTGGTCGACTTAATCTCATAGTGGCTAGCAGGATATCAGGTATGTTGCATGCAAGTCGATGGGTTGTAGGTGGGAAGGATAAAGTATTCCTTCATCTGCGCTAGGTGGTTCTCTCACGATTTCCAGCCATTTGATTATCTGGTCTTAAATGAATTAGTCTTTCAATTTCAGGATCTGGTTTAACTAGGTCAGGTAAAAGTGATCTTCTACGTGCATGTACTAGTTGCAATTTGATATAATGGTTTAATTTTTTTTTTTTAAAATTTTTTTTAATTATTTTATTTATTTATTTATTTATTTTAAGAAAAGAAGAGAGAAGAAGAAGAGGAGAAAATCCTAAAGAGTCTTAAATCTGGAGAAGATAGGAGGAGTTAATTTGTGGTTTATGTTAGATATTATTTGGCAAACAAGTTAGGCAATCAATCCTGACTAAGAGTTTATCCCTAGATCTAGACAGTCCTAACTACCAAGATACCTTCAAGCCCTCCAAATAGAGGATTAGCCAATCAACTGGCCAGGTAAGTGTAAAGTTGGTGGGAGTCCTCCGTTGCTTGCCTTAGACACCAATTATGCTTGGCCAGGTAAGCGAACAGAACCAATTAAGTAACCACCTTCTTTCGGGCCCAGTCGTCCCTGAACCACTTTCCTAGACACCAGTCAAATTGATTAACCCTAACTTGGTTCAACTCTTAGAATTTCTTATCCTATTGAGCTTGAATATCCTTAAAGGTTAATGTCTAATTGATTTTAATTTAAAGGTTTAGGTCAATGCAGGATGTTGGTTGGTTGTTTGTGGGCTAAGGAAGGGTGATCAAATCCCCATCTTATCTTATTTAATTGGGTATTGCCCTTAATTTAATTTAATATGATATACAAAAAAAATTCAATCAAAGGGTTCTATACAATTTAAACTAGATGCATGTAACTAATTATATTCTGAAAGGCTTACCTTGCCTCCAGCAATCACCAAAAAAATAAAAATAAAAATAAAGATAAAAATAAAAATAATATGATGCATGCTCTAAGCAGTTAGGATTTCTAATCTTATCATGAGGCTTTTTAATTAGGTTTAAATGAATATTTTTTTTAAATTAATTTAAAAGTAAATAAATAAATAAATAAATAAAAAGGAAAGAGGACTATGGTTTAGGATTGATCTACCAAAATTTGATGCTTTCTTCATTTTCTTTTTTTCTATGAGCTGTCCTAGGCCAAAGGGTAAACAAATGTCCTGTAGTGATCTATTATGCTAGTAGAACTCTGAATGAAGCACAAATGAATTATACCACCACTGAAAAAGAGTTGCTAGCCATTGTGTTTGCCCTAGAAAAGTTTAGATCATATTTATTAGGATCAAAAATCATAATTTACTCGGATCATTCAGCCTTGAGATACCTGCTCTCAAAGAAAGATGCTAAACCATGATTAATTAGATGGATTTTACTGTTACAAGAATTTGACATTGAAATTCGAGATAAGAAGGGATCTAAAAATGTTGTAGCAGACCATCTGTCTAGGATCCTAGTGAAAGATAATGAACCTGTATCAATCAGAGAATCTTTTTCAGATGAACAATTGTTAACAGTTTCACATACAAAGACTCCTTGGTTTGCAAATATTGTCAATTACTTAGTCATAGGACAAATTCCTGATGGCTGGTCTAAGAATGAAAAGGATCGATTCTTTGCTCAAATCAAATATTATTTTTGGGAAGATCCTGAGCTTTTTAGAATTTGTGCTGATCAAATCATTCGTAGATGTGTTCCTGAATCTGAACAATGGAGTATCTTACAATTTTGTCATACTCTTGCTTGTGGAGGACACTTTTCTGGACGAAAAACTGCGGCCAAAGTGTTACAAAGTGGTTTTTATTGGCCAACATTATTTAAGGATGCCCATACTTTTAGTCAGGAGTGTTTTAAGTGTCAAGCCTTAGGGAATATTTCAAAGAAAGACATGATGCCTTTGAACCCCATTTTAGTGGTTGAAATTTTTGATGTATGGGGAATTGATTTTATGGGACCTTTTCCACCTTCCAATGGATTTGAATACATTTTGGTAGCTGTCGATTATGTTTCTAAATGGATTGAAGCAATAGCAACTCGAACCAATGATCATAAAGTAGTCCTAAAATTTATTCAGAAGAATATCTTTTCCAGGTTCGGATTTCCACGTGCTATCATTAGTGACGGGGGTACCCATTTTACAAATCATCAATTTAGAACTTTATTACGAAAATATGGGGTGACACATAAGATAGCTACACCATACCATCCGCAAACAAGTGGTCAGGTAGAAGTCTCTAATAGGGAAATCAAGAATATCTTACAAAAGACTATTAGGCCTGATCGAAAAGATTGGTCAGATCGATTGGATGATGCATTATGGGCCTATAGGACAGCTTATAAAACCCCCATTGGAATGTCTCCCTATAGATTAATCTATGGAAAAGCATGTCACCTTCCGGTAGAACTTGAACATAAAGCATATTGGGCAATAAAATAATTAAATTTTAATTTAAACAAAGCTGGTTCCAATCGGATGTTACAATTAAGTGAATTAGAAGAATTAAGGCAAGAAGCTTATGAAAATTCAAAAATTTATAAGGAAAAAATGAAAGCCTTCCATGATAAACATATTTCAAGAAAAACCTTTGAGCCAAATCAACAAGTCTGGTTATTTAACTCAAGGCTTCGATTATTTCCTGGAAAACTAAAATCCAGATGGGATGGACCTTATATAGTTAATCATGTATTCCCACATGGTGCAATTAAACTCTATGATCCCAGGACTAAAAATTTTTTTAAGGTAAATGGCCAAAGGCTTAAACCATATATCGAAGGGATATCATTAACATCGAAATATTGATCAAGTGCAATTAATAGAACCACAATGAATTAAACTGCATTTTGTCTGGCTGAAGACAATAAACTTAGCGCTTATTGGGAGGCAACCCAATACTTCTTGAATCTAATTTATTTTTTCTTTTAGGCTAAGTTGGAGAACCAAAAAGCGGGAGAAGGATCATAAGCTTCAAGACCCATGCTAAATAAATAAACATAATTTACACTCTTTTATTGAGGACAATGTCAATTCAGTTGGGTAAAAAGTAAAAAAAAAAATAATAATAATAATAATAATAATAAAATAATTAAATAAAAAATATATATATATATAAATAAATAAAAATAAAAATTAATAATAATAATAATAATAAAATAAATAAAATATTAAAAAATTAAAAAAATAAATAAATAAATAAATAAAATAAAAAAATAAATAAATAATATATATAATAATAATAAAACTAATAATAATAAAAATAAAAATTTTGAACAAACCATATTTTGGGAAAGAGAATCTTAAGCAAAATAAACTAGGATAAGTAATAAAGTTAGAAAGTATTAACTAATAATGGTAGCGAGTCAAGAAGCAGATTATTTGGTCAGACCATTAGCAACCTACTTAGGTCATTTAAAGGCTAACAGCACTTCTACTTGCACATGCACACTAATGAAGCACAGCAGGTGTTTGATTATAAGGCTAAATTGAGGATTCAATTATCACTAAAAATTGATGGTTTATATATACTTCAATTAAAGAAACTTGAATTTAAGGAAAGAGCTACCTGCTTTCTAAAAAAAAAAAAAAAAAAAAGTGCAAAAAATAGAGTATATGTGGATTGCCCTAAACTAGAACTTTGCACCTTAAATGTAGAAGTTCACATCAAATGGTGAAGGGAAGGCCAGGATGCTCAGCACAATTTAAAAAAAAAAAAAAAAAAAAAAAAAAAGCAGTGTGAAAGCTACCTTAATTCATGCACTTAACTTGGGAGTATATAAAACTAACCAAAATAGGTGATAAAAAGAAGATTCATTTGCCCTTTGAATCAACACCCAAATGCTAAGTTAGTATTCACGACACAAAGTGCTGAAAATCTTTAGATGAACTCTAAGAAAGTTTCTGATTAATCTGCCATGAAATTTACTTCTGAAACTCAATACTTAGTTAGTGATACTGTCTAAACTTTTGATCTTAAATTCCTAGATTTATTTTTGTGAAGGAAGGATCTCAACAAAATATGGTAATTGATCTAAACTAAATTCTTTCTTTACTCGAGGACGAGCAAAGCTTAAGTTGGGGGGTGTGATAAGCATCATAAATTCACCAATAAAAGTATTAATTTATTAATTAATTTATATTAATTTTTAAGAATTATCAATCAATTTATATATAATTTTTGAAAAATTCATATTTTTATTAATTAAAAAATTAATTAAAAAATAATAAAAATTAAAAAATAAAATTTTATTATCAATAGAAAGAGCTCATTTTTTTGATCACAACGAAATAAATTTCAAGTAAAACGGAGCTAAAATGAAAAAGATATGAATTTTTAAAAATATAAAATAAATAAAAATTAAATAAAAAAAAGAAAATGGCTCAGCCGGCTCCGCAAGCCGAGCCACCAAGCCAAGCCAAGCCATCAAAGCCGACTCAGTCATTGAAGCCATCAGCCGGTCTACGATCCAGGCGTGGACCGCCAGCTCAGCAAAATCCGGCGAATCAGAGCCTGCCACGTGGTGGACCTAGACCCTTAAAGGGTCTACAGAAATTTATCGCGGCTCACAGGGCAATCTGGTCATTTCACTCGGTGACAGAAGCATTGATTGGTTGCGGTGTGCGGTGCGGCCGGTCTACGCGGTCCATGGGAACAGTAATTGCGCGATCGGACGGCTGCGGTTGATTGCGGTTAAGATCGGACGGTCAGCATTTTTTTCGATTGCCAATTTCACTCGGATCACCATCAAATGGCAGCGCCTGATTCCAGCTTCGATCCGACGGTCCAGAATGCTCCCGGCAGTGATCAGGACTCCCGAAGCACGATTTGCGGCCAGATTTCCTCGATCAAGCGCGATCGGACGGCCAGAATTTAATTCCGAGCTGATCTGGGCTGATAGGCATCCGATTTTGACGATTTTTGAACCGTTCGATTCCTATCGAATAGCCAGATTTTACCAGATTTACCAGAGTCATAACAGAGTTGTTTTTATTCAAATTTTATTCAGATTTTTATGATTACAAAGGCAATTAGTCCCATATTGCTTTTAGAAATAAATATCTACCTCTTCTAGCTCTATAAAAAGGATCCTAAGCCTCTAAGAAAGGGAGGAGGGTTGGAAGGGAAGCTAAGGTATAGGGTGGAAGTCAAGCTCTGGATTAAAGGTTGCTTCAAAGCTGCGGTGCTGAGAAGAAGAGCCGGTCTTCTACGCCATCTTCATGCCTACGCCGATCTGCGATCTCCATCTAGTCTTTTTTCTTTAATTTCTTGTATTAAAATTCTAAATTTTCTTTAATTTCTTGTATTTAAATTCTGCATCTTAGTTTTAAATTTAATAAAGAAAGTTTCATTATTCTTTTCAATTCTAGCTCTTTAAATTATTTGTTCTTTATTGCTTTTTAATTTTACTATAAGTAGTTGCTAAGATCTAAATAGTAGATCTTAGTATCAAATTTATTTTTGCATAATTTAAATTCTATTTTTATTTATAGATCTATTTTTTGACTTTAATTTTAAAAAAAATCCTTTCTTTCTTTTCTTAAAAAAAAAAGAATCAAAGATTCTAGAAATAAATCATTGCCTCTCTGTGGATTCGACCCGACTCACCACTTTCTTCATAATTTTTAGTTAATTTAAAAAGTAAAGAGTCGGATTTAAATTGATAAACACGGTGTCTTAACGACAGCATCGTGTCCCTATCATCACACTCAGTGCCCTCGTTCTCTAATGAGTACCTGTACTCTCGCTCTGGTGTCTCCACACCATAGACTCAAGACTCATCTACTAAAGAGAAGCGATTGTACACCAACCTTCCGAATCAATCACCATTCTTATGATGATCCTATGGTCGGGAGCATTTTATGAGTTAATAATAATTATTCATGTCTTAAATTTTCAACTCTTGAAAATATAAATTATCATTACTATTAACTCAAAGGATGTATCACAGACACTAAATACACATATGTGATAGAAAATAATCTATTTTATTGATTACAGTCAAAATTATAATTTTGTCCCTAGAATTGTATTACAAGTGTCAGCCAATTCTGGCTTCTAAGGCACATATATCTAACAGGAATATCAAGCTTAGTTTTACTTATATGTTCAGCAATTCAAAAACATTCATATCCAATTTAGCATCTTTTAATTTAAGTTTATTAATTACAAAATTGATATGAAAAAGCTATTATATCATATTGAATTTTAAGATAATTTTAATTCATATCCTAACATGACACTTAGAGGAGAGTACATTGACCTCTTAAAAATAAAGTAGTAAAATCATCAAAATCAATCAATCATACTAATCTTAATAATATATGAAAAAAATTTCAAGTAAATATAATGTGAAATCATATTAAAGTTAATAGATTCAATCAAAATAACTTTAATAATCATTGATGGTATAATGTGAGAAAAAAATTAGATTATACCATGCATCAATATCCATCCTTTTTTATTTCCAAGTAATGCATAAAAATTTTCTTCCTTTCATTTCATTTGGATCCTTGGTGTACTTGCAAAATCACTTAATGATTTTTGGTACCCAAGTCATCTTGGGTCCATAGGAGTTAGTATTCAAGGTTTCCTTCGGAATTCAAATTTATTTAATCAAGATTTGGTCAATTTTTTTAAAATTATAGTTCAAAATTTTATGGCTAATTTGATTATATTTAAAGCACTTAATAGTATGATCTTTAGTTGAAGCTCTTGTGATAATATTTTTAGGATTTTGCTATTTTCTTGACATATTAGAATCGGTTTCTACTTTATTAAAAATAGTTCTATTAGTTTTTATCATAGATTGAAGATTTTGAAAGCTAATTATAAATTTTTTAGTAATAGATTTTAAAATTTCAATCTTTCTTCTTAATTTTTTATTTTCTTTCAAGAGCTCTTTATTTTTATTTAAAAGATTTTTATTTTTCTTTTAGGAAGAATTTTAAGCTCAACATTTTCTTCCAAAATAGATTTTTTAAAAATCAAAAACTTTCCTTTTTCTTTTATTAAAGATTTTTTAGATTTTAAATATTTTTCTCTTTTATCCTTTAGAGATCTTTGTGATTTCATAAATTTATCTTTTTCTTTAACTAGAAATTTCTTAGATTTTATTAGATTTTTTTTCTTAGTTAAAGTTTCAATTTGTTTCAAAAAGTCTTTCTTTTCTTTGGCCATATTTTTTATATTTTTTAATAGATCTTTTTTTCACTCAAAATTTTATTTTTCTCTTCAACCAAAGATAGATTATATTTTTTGAGTTCTTTATTCTGTAGTCTTATCTTTTTATGTTCATCCATTAACTCATTGAAGGCTTCATATAATTCATTAAAAGTAAATTCAGAGAAGCGTTCATGATATACCTCTTCATTTTGAGCCATGAGGCAATAACTTGTTATACCGTCCTCCTCTTTCTCATTCTACTCTTCTTTATTTTGCTCCTGTTTAATCAATACTTTTTTATTCTTTTATTTCTTAATTTTCTCTTCTTTTCATCCTCATGCTCCATGAGGCATGAGTTGGGGTGAGCTTTTTTTTTCCTTAGGAGCTTGATGTTTTCTTTTTATTTGCCCCCTTATAGATTGTTTTCAATTTTTTTCAAACTTCTTTTACTAAAATGCAAAAGAAATCAAGTTAAATTCATTTATATCTAATGAGTAACAAAGTATATTCATGACTTTAGCATTTAATCAGGCTATGTCTTTATCATGCTCTTTCAAAGCTTTGAGGGTGTGTGAGCCATCAACTATGATCCTCCATAGACTATAGTCATATGCTTGTATAAAAATTTTCATCCTAATTTTATAATAGATATAATTTGAACCATTAAAAGGTGGGGGTCTAAATAGTCTTCATTAGAAAAAGATTTTATTTTGGATTGCCAAGATCTTTTATCCTTGACGATTAGGTCAACAATTAATAACAGAGCACCTACTTTGATACCACTTATTGCCCAGAGGTAGCAACCGAAGAGGGGGGATGAATTGGATTCTTTTAAAAATTTTGATCAAATTAAGCTCTAATATAAATATATACTTCTATTTAAAATAACTTGAGTCTTTATGATGAATAAATAAAGTATAGCAACGAAATTAAAAGTAATGAGATAATTCAAATGAATAAAATAAATAAGTAATGTAAGAATAAAAAGTTAAAAATCAAAGCACACCACAAACATAAGCAATTTATAGCGGTTCGGAGCAATCCGCTCTTACATCTACTCCGCAAGCTTCTAATGTAAGTTTTTCTATAATCTTTTTTTGATTATAGTGTGTTTATTTTTTTAAGCTCACAAACAAATCTAGTTAGTTTTCATAGGAGCACCAACCATAATCTTATACCATTAGTTTTTTAGGTTCACTAACAACCTAGTTGATTTTTTAGGCTCACTAACCAAAATCTATATAACGTTCAATTATGGGCTTGGACCGGCCTAAACCCAAATTTCTTTCTCCCAAAGAAACTTGTAAAGAAATAAAAATATATGTATAAGTATTAGCATAAAATAAAAAATAAAAATTAGAAATCTTTGAAGCTCAAAGAAGTTGTTGTTGGATTGCTCAAATGATGCTTCAACTTCTCTTCTTGTTGCTTGAGAGGATGTGAAAGATGATGAAGATAGTTTCTCTTGAAAGTCCTCTGATTTTGAAGCTTGGTTCCTCTCTTTTCTTCTTTTTTTTTGAGGTATTCAATGGAGCTCACAATTTGAATCAATCTTTCTTTTCAATGCACTTTCTTTCCTTTCGAATGCCTTTTTAACCATCAATCAAAGCTAGAGAATGATTAGTAGCTGTTTAGAGCCATTGGAGAGCATTTATTAGACATTAAATATACTAAAAATAGAAAAAAAAAATTGTTATGAAAGTTTCCATCATAGGGGTCCATCTGAAGGTTCTTGACCTAGGATTTTACAGGTAGATCTTGAAACTTTTTTAAGATCTTATAGCGAAAGACTTAAATAAATTAAATATTTATTTAAATAAATATATAAATATCTAAATCTTAAATATATTACATGATCAAGGTATGATATTAAATCAAAAATTAAAATTAAATAAGAAAAAAAAGGTTGATCAAATCAACCTAGATCTACACTATATCAAATGCAGGTATGAAGTTTATAGATCATATCTATTACCTGAGCAAGTTAGACATTCTAACTTGTTGATCCAAGCTTGAGGATACCAAAATATGCGAAGGAAGATGAGAGTTTACTGATCTGAGACTCTCTTAGAAAAAACTCAAAAGAAAAGAGGAGAGATTAAAAATAAAACAGCCCTAAAAGAAGACTCTTTTCTTCTTCTCTTTTCTCTCACCTAGACACCTAGTTTGGTGCCTATGAAACCCCCATGCCCAAGGACCCTCTTTCTCTAATTTTTTAATCTCTAATTTTTTAACACCCCAAACTTCTCCCAAAGATCTATATTTCATGAAAAAATTAAAAAAGAATTCATCCAATAAATAGAGAAAAAAAAGTCTAAGTTAGATCAAAATCCTAGACTAGGAATGTCCAAACATGGAAAGTTATTGGGGCGCCCAAGAGTTGGGCACCTCCTCCACAATTAATGGCATGGACCAGCAAGGGAGGGTACACAAAAAAAGAGATTACTTTTATGAAATAAGAGAAGAATTAATTAAAAGAGGGGGTGGCACTCAAGGGAATGTATTTTGGTCAACAAGGATTCTATCTTATAGAATCCTAAGCAAAACTAACTCCTCTTTTGACTTAGTATTCCAAGAAATTTCCTTGTGAGAAAAGGAGGAGAGAAAGAGAGCATGAGAAGCTATGGGAATGAAGAATTTTTATGTAAGAAATAAAATAAAAAGGGCATGGGGTGTGAGGATTAAGTGGCATAAGTGATAGAGAGACCAAGTCATATTTTGACTTAGTCAAACAAGATCTTTTAATCAAATAAAATCAAGATTAAACCAACCCAATTAAATAAAAACCAAACCTATTTAAGGACTTAATTAAATTAGATTAAATTAGATTTAATTATGACTTATTTTCTAATCAAATTAGAAAATTGGATTAATCCGAGTCCTAGTTAGACTAGGACTAGTTCTTCCTTGCACTTGGCTTATCCAATAAACCAATTGAACTTGATCCAATCAAGCCCAAACTAAATTTAATTAAATTATATTTAATTAGACTTAATCTCAGCCTATTGGCTTAATCAAATTAAATTAATTAGCAATCCAATTACTAATCGATCCTCCTGCAATACTTGCACTACGTTAAATACCAATCGTACTGATTGTTTAACCCTAGAATGATTCTTAATTGTTGATCAACCATTCGATCAGATCATAAGCTCTAATGTGTGTGACCTCATAGATCTGAATCTAAGCCAATAGCATAGAAATAAATTTTTATACCAATCAAAGTGACCATCTAGCAATGATATCCGAGGGTCGGATAGGTCGAAGGTGTAGAATATCATCCTTAGAACCCATGTGGATATAGTTTCCATATAATTCATCCCCTTGATCATAATGCTTGTAGGACACCTCAGAGTTCAACTGTCAACTCTAATCAGGTTATCCACATTGTATTTCAAAATATCAAATCCATCTGATGGATTATCCTGGCCAATGTTTTGCTATATTGAAATACAGTAATACATTCTTCTCTAACTCTTGGAGTGGTCAATTCCATCTTGATCACACTCCGACTTGGTAAGTACATGACTATGTCTAGAAGCCTTCCATTGTTGAATTAGAAATTCAGTTAGTCTGGTACTAAAGCACAGTGAGTTGCTTGTAAGTCACTGAGGTGATCTCAGGTCTAGGGGATACTTATATCTATATCCCATCAGAGACATTCTCGATAGCAGAATGCTCTAGAGTTGATCACGTTCAATGATGATGTACCTATGCATATCACCTATATGCCATGCTAGAATCTCCACACTTCTTGGTTAAGAGGACAACCAATCTATATGGCATATAGCGATCTATGCTCGATAGACGTTGTTGTCCTAATTAATAGCCTATCATTTGGTCATAAATAAATTTAAGGACTAATCGATAAATTCTCTTTTTATCGAAACTAAATAGTCCTAAGGACTTCATCACAACAATGGACTTCATTAGAAGATGTAAACTTATGATGAAAAAGATGCCAAAATATTTTTATTAATTAATAAATTAATTATAATTATAAAATAGCTCAATCGTCAACAGACTGATGATTGACTTTGGAGCATAATTTCCAATAACTCCCACTTCTCCTAAAGCCACTCGGCATAGTATCTAATATCCATCTTCGACTTATGGTTGTCGAACTCCTTGATTGCCAGGGCTTTAGTAAAGGGGTCAGCTAGGTTCTTCTTTCCATCGATCTTCTGAAGGTCGATGTCACCACGATCCATGATTTCATGGACAAAATGAAAGCAGCACAAAATGTGCTTTATCTACTGGTGTGCCTTCGATTTTTTTGCTTGAGCTATGGCACCAGTGCTGTCACAGTAAAGTAGGACTGGACCATCAATGGAGGATGCTACTTCAAGCTCGGTAATGAACTTTCTCAGCCACATAGCTTTCTTTGCTGCATCTGATATTGCCATGTACTCTGCTTCGCAAATAGAGAAAGCCACTATATGATGCTTGGAACTTTTTTAGTAGATGGCTCAACCATTTAGAGTAAAGATATACCCTGACACATTTTTACTATCATCATGGTCAAATTGAAAGTTGGAGTCTATAAATCTCATAAGCTTCAGATCTGACTCACCATAAACCAACCATTGGTTCTTAGTATTTCTCAATACTTAAGTATGGTTTTGACCACCTTCTAGTAATTTTCTCTAGGGTCAAACTGGTATCTACTCACCACTCCTAGTGAGTATGCCACATTTGGTCTCGTACATATCATTGCATATATAATCGACCCCACTATCGAAGCATATGGGATTCTACTCATATGCTCTCTCTCTTTAGGAGTTGTCGGACACTCCTTAGAGAGAGAAATTTCTTGGCCAATCAAGAGATAGCCCTTTTTGGAATTCTCCAAGCTAAACCTTTTTAGCACAGTTTCTATGTACGTGGACTGAGATATACCAAGCATCTTTTTAGATCTATTCCAATAGATCTTCATCCCTAGGATGTAGGTTGCTTCACCCAAGTCCTTCATGGAGAACTGTGATAACAACCAGACATTTTATTTCTTGTAGTGCGGGGATATCATTTCTGATTAAGAGAATATCATCCACGTACAAAATAAGAAATATCACTGCTAGACCATTTGCTCATTTATAAATATAGGATTCTTCTTCGTTCTTAACGAAGTCATATATTTTGATCACTTTATCAAAACGCATGTTCCAACTTTAAGATGTCTGCTTCAATCCATAAATGGATCTTTGAAGCTTGCACACCTTGGACTCATCTATGGATGTGAATCCTTCAGGTTGTATCATATACACCTCTTCGATTAGCTCTCCATTTAGAAAAGTTGTCTTCACATCTATCTGCCAGATCTCATAGTCCAGATGGGCAGTAATGACAAGCATGATCCAAATGGACTTGAGCATTGCCACAGAAAAGAACATCTCGTCATAGTCAATACCATAATATTGATGATACCCCTTGGCAACCAAACGGACTTTATAGATCTCCACCTTTCTATCTATGCCCCTCTTCCTTTTGAAGATCCATTTACACCCAATGGATTTAACCCCTTCAGGTGGGTCAACTAATGTCCATACATCATTGACCTTCATGAAATCTATTTTGGATCTCATGGCTTCTAGCCATTTCTCAGAGTCGGGACTCTGCATCGCATCCATATAAATGATCAAATTCTCATCGTTCTCATCGAGTTCGATGGGATCACCATCCTGGACTAAGAATTCATAGTATCTGTCTAGATGGCATGGTACTCTATCGGATCGCCTTAATGATGTGGGTTCACTAGGCTTCGAATCTAATCTGATCAAATCCAACTTAGGTTCAACATTCTATGTTGGACTTTCTATCTGTTAAACTTCATCAAGTTTAACCTTAGAGGTAACAGTTTCTTCACCAAGAAACTTTTTTTCCAAAAAGATTGCTATAAGGCTGACGAACACCTTTTGTTCATCAGCATGGTAGAAATAGTATCCTTTGGTCCCTTTTGGGTACCCTATAAATATACACTTGTCAGACCTAGATCTATGTTTGTCTGTAACTAACCATTTGACATAACCCGGGCAACCTCAAACCCTAAGATGTGAAATTGTTGGCTTACGCCCTATCCATATCTCATATGGGGTTTTAACTACAGACTTACTTGGAATCCTATTTAATAGATAATAAGCCGATTCGAGTGCACATCCTTAGAAGAATATTGGCAAGCTGGCAAATCTCATCATGGATCGGACCATGTCTAGCAAAATCCGATTCCTTCTTTTAGACACACAATTATGCTGGGTGTTCCAGGAGGAGTCCATTAGGAGAGAATTTCATTCTCTCCTAGATATGTGAGAAACTCACCAAAAAGATATTCTCCTCCTTGGTCAGATCGAAGAGTTTTAATACTCTTTCCAATTTATTTTTCTACTTCACTTCAGAATTATTTGAACATTTTAAAAGAATCTAACTTATATTTCATCAGATAGACATATCCATATCTGGATAGATCATCTATGAAAGTGATGAAGTAGACATATCCACCTCTGGCACTTATGCTCGTTGGTCTACATACATTAGTATGTACTAGACCTAATAGCTCATTGGCTCTCTCACCTTTTTCAGTAAAAGGTGATTTGGTCATTTTACCAAGAAGACAGAACTCACAGGTTGGAAGTGATTCACAATCATTGACTTCGAGGATTTTCTCTTGAGTCAACCTATTTATCCTGTTTTTGTTTATATGACCTAGCCTATAGTGCCATAAGTAGATATCTGATACACTATCTAATCTAGAGTGCTTGCCAGTAGAATAGACTGTATTAATAGGTTGTGATAACATATATACATCATTGTTTAATTATCCATAAAAAGTAGTAACACCATTCATAATGACATTACAAACTCATTTTTCTATTAAAATTTTATAATTATTCATGGCCAAAAGACCTACAGAAATGATATTTAAAAAGAACTAGGATAGAAATGACAATCACTAAGAACAACGGTATGAGATTCAAATACAAGTTTTAAAATTCTTAAAGCTAGAACTGGAACTGATCTTCCATCTCCAACGTTTAGAAATCTCTTGCCTTGCTCGAATCTTCTACTAACCTGCAACCCCTGCAACGAATTACAAATATGATAAGGGCTACCGATATCCAATACCTAGTCAGTAATATCATAAATAGAAAAATTATAAGGAGTTATCATATAAATACCTTACCCAGCAATAGTTTGCTTCTTTCTCTGCCTGTTCGGATCCAGGGAGGCAATATACCGAGGATAGTTTCTCATCCAGTGCCTTCGCTTCTTACAAAAGAAGAATTCAGCTTGACTCTTATCGGGCTTGATCTTCCTAGTCTAGCCCTGCACTGATGTCCCAACCTGAACTTGCATCTTCTTTATTTTCTTCTTCTTATTTTTCTTTCCTTTCCTAAAGGGTCGAGAACCAGAAGACGAACCTTCCACTAAGTTCATCGACTCTTTATGGACCAGGTGATCCTTCCTAAAGTTCTGAAGTAACCCCAGTAAGCCATGATAGTTTACTTCAGGCTTTGTCATTCTGTAATGAGTAAGGAAAGAAAGATAGGACTTTGGCAGCGAGTTCAGTATTGCATCTTTCCTAAGTTGTTCATACAAGGAAAAGCCGAGTTTGCTCAAGCGCTCTATCAGCTCGATCATATATAGTACATGATCAGTGATAGAGGCTCCATCCCACATTCGAAGATAGCACAACTAGTCTTGTGCCTCTCAACATCATTGGGTGTGCCAAAAGAATCCTCCAACACTTGGAGCATTTCATTTGACTGAGCTATCTCAAACCTACGATTGAACTCGTTGCTCATCGTAGCCAGTATAATGCAGCGCATTGTGGTTCGATCACTGAGCTACTTCTGATAAGTGTCTCTGACTGTTCCACGTGTATTGACAGCTGACTCCTCAGGTGCAAGATCCATCAGCACATATAGGATCCATTCATGCTTCAGGATAATCTTCAACTTTCGGTACTAGCTACTGAAGTTGGGTCCCACCAACTTATCATTATCCAACAATGATCGAAGTGATAGAAAAGTGGTCATGTCTGCACAAAGAAAAATCAAAACCTAATTAGTAATTAATTCATTAAATCTAAAGATTTAAACTTTAATCAAAAGGTTTCTCCCACTATTTTATTCGAATTGGTAGCCTCTACCTTCAATTCGAGGAATTATCCTAATTTCTTAGTGGATACTAGAATCCACATAGACTGTACACGAGCCCAACTTTGGTTGGTCCACCCATGTACATCTAAGGGTAGGTTCATAACTAATTATTTCTCCAAATAATTTTGAGTAATTAAATTTTGCCCCAGGCCCTGATCAGTTGGCTTTGGCCTTCTTAGAAAAGGATCCAATTAGGTCCAACCATTAACATGACCATACTTGGCCCATCCAACCAATGAATGATCTGGCCTAACTTTGGTTAGCCCACTTGACCATCATTTAGAAAGATATATCCAAGAGATTATATAATGAATGATAATTTCATTAATCGATAAGCACCAGGCCTTTGGGTCTTCAATGATTATCCAACTGATGGACTCATTATCATCCACTTTAATGGGAGGCTATGATCTAGTTATCATAGCACTATTTTATTTTAGAGATCTAATAATTTTAGAGGATTTAATTTATAAAAGCGAGTAGGTTAGATTAACTAGCTTGTCATGATCCACCCACTAACTTCACCAAGTCAGCTTAAGGGAGATCATCAATAGGTTGGTCTAGGAGCACCTAAATTAGTCAAACTGATTTACCTAGCTGACATGGGTCAGCTCGAATAGTTAAGCGATCTGATCAAAACATAATTTCACCAAGAGGCTAGGTAAGTTCGATCAGTGGAAGGATCTATCAGGCTTGCCTTAGACACCATCAAAAATGATCAAATAAGCGAGCTGCCAATTAAAAATCACTGGTCTAGTTTATCTTAGACACCAACTAGTTTAATTAATTTCAATTAGATTAACCTAATAGTTCATGCTAGACCACGTAGCCAAGAATCAAGTCTATCTTGGGTCTTGTTAAAGACAAGGACTTGACCAACTACAATTATTGTAATTGATCTAGAAAATTCTTGACCTAATCTAAGACAACAATTGATTAGATTTAGTCAATTCTCGAATTAAGTCCATTCTTTAATCTAATCCTAGGTCTAACCCAATTAATGGATCTAATTCTCACTAACCCATTAACCCAATGTGTTATGATTCGTATCATAGGATCTTCAATTTATAATCCTAGAATCTAATCAAACAACTTCTTAATTCTTAATTAAGTTTTGGACTAAGGATTGGGGTTTGGCTTTTCGTAAATAATTTTCATATTCATAAAATATTTTTACAATATGATTCTATCAATCAAGTTGCATGTTTGATTCATAATCAATATGCAAGTAACATAAACATGAATCTACTTTAGATCTAATCTAAATAGGTTCATGTAATTGAAACAGTTTCAATAATAATCAATCATAAATCTTTGTAGTTCAAATCTAACATATTTATGAAGATTAAAATTAGATTAAAATATTTTTAATTAGATCATAAACTTTCTTAAATCTAATTTAAAATTTTATGATCAATATTTTAGATCAGCACGTACTTGGACAACTTATTCACTATAAGGGGTAAACCTTACAGTAGGACAACCTTATGGCAGTCCGTGCAATCTAAAATATTTTATTTTTAGATCTAAAATTATTTTAAATCTATTAAATTATAAATAAAATTAGATCAAATTTAATAAATTTATGATTAGAGTCAGATCATCACGAACTAGGATAACCTATTCACTATAAGGGATAAACCTTATAGTAGGACAACCTTATGACAGCTCATGAGATCTAAATTTTTTTTAAAATTTTAGATTTAATAATTAGATTATAAATTAGATCTAATCTAAAAAATAATCTAAATATATAAAAAAGTCATATAATAACAACCTTGCTCTAATACCAATTGAAGGAACCAGATCTAGGGTTTTACAAGTAGATCTTGAAACTTTTTCAAGATCTTATGGTGAAAGACTTAAATAGATTAAATATTTATTTAAATAAATATGTAAACACCTAGATCTTAAATCTATTACATGATCGAGGCATGATATTGAAACAAAAATTAAAATCAAAGAAGAAAGAAAAGATTGATTAAATCAACCTAGATCTACACTACATCAAATATAGGTATGAAGTTTATAGATCATATCTATTACCTGAGCAAGTTAGACATTCTAACTTGATGATCCAGGCTTGAGGATGAAGTCATGAACCACACACACATCCGACCTCTAGGAGTCGTCCACACGAGCTTACGATCTCTGATCTGAAGTCTGATGTAGGAAATCAGCATAGTATGCTAGTACTATGCTGATCCTTCTTTGACGGTCGATCCGATGCTCCATTCTTCGAAATTTGGACTCTCCAAAATATGAGAAAGAAGATGAGAGTTTAATAATCTAAGATTATCTAAGAAAAAAACTTAAAAAAAGGAGGAGAGATTGAAAATAAAATAGCCCTAGAAGAAGATCCTCTTCTTCTTCTCTTTTCTCTCACCTAGACACCTAGTTTGGTGCCTATGGAACCCCCATTCCCAAGGACCCACTATCTATGATTTTTGCACACCCCAAATCTCTCACAAAGCTCTATATTATGAAAAAATTAGAATAAAATTCATCCAATAAATAAAGAAAAAAAAAAGTCCAAGTTAGATCAAAATCCTAGACTAGAAATGTCCAAACATAGGAAGTTATTGGGGTGTCCAACTCTTGAGCACCTCCTCCATAATTATTGGCATGGATCAGTAAGGGAGGGTGCACAAAAGAGAATATTATTTTCATGGAATAAGAGAAGAATTAATTAAAAGAGGGGGCAGCACTCAAGGAAAGATATTTTGGTCAACAAGGATTTTATCTCATAGAATCCTAAGCAAAACTAACTCCTCTTTTGACTTGGTCTTCCAACAAATTGCCTTATGAGAAAATGAGGAGAGAAAGAGGGCATGAGAAGCCATGGGAGTGGAGAATTTTTATATAAGAAATAAAACAAAAAGGGCATGGGGTGTGAGGATTAAGTGGTGCAAGTGATAGGTAGTCCTAGTCACACTAGGACTCCAATTTTGACTTGGTCAAATAAGATCTTTTAACAAAATAATATCAAGATTAAACCAATCCAATTAAATAAGACCCTAACACATTTAAAGTCTTAATTAAATTAGATTTAATTTTAATTTATTTTTTAATTAAATTAAAAAATTGGATTAATCTGAGTCCTAGTTAGATAAGGACTAGTTCTTTCTTGCACTTGGCTTATCCAATAAACTAATTGAACTTGATCCAATCAAGCCCAAACCAAATCTAATTTAATCATATTTAATTAGACTTAATCTTAGTCTATTGGCTTAATCAAATTAAGTTAATTAACAATTCAATTACTAATCGATCCTCTTGTAAAACTTGCACTAGGTTAAATACTAATCGTATTGATTGTTTAACCCTAGAACGATTCTTAATTATTGATCAACCATCCGATCAGATCATAAGCTCTAACGTGTATGACCTTATAGGTCCGAACCTAAGCTAGTAGTATAGAAATAAATTTCTATACCAAATGAAGTGACCATCTAGTAATGATACCTGACGGCCAGATAGATCGAAGGTGTAGAACACCATCTTTAGAACCCATGCGGATATAGTTTCCATATAATTCATCCCCTTGACTACAATGCTTGTAAGACATCTCAGAGTTCAACTGTCAACTCTGATCAGGTTGTCCACATTATATTTTAAAATATCAAATCCATCTGATGGATTATCCTGGCTAATGTTTTGCTATCTTAAAATACAGTGATACATTCTTCTCCAACTCTTGGAGTGGTCAATTCCATCTTGATCACACTCCAACTTCGCAAGTACTTGACTGTGCCCAGAAGCCTTTCATTGCTGAATTAGAAATTCAGTTAGTTTGGTACCAAAGCATAGTGAGTTGCTTGCAAATCACTGAGGTGATCTCAGGTCTAAGGGATACTCATACCTATATCCCATCAGAGATATTCTCGACAGTAGAATGCTCTAAAGTTGGTCACGTTCAATGATGATATATCCATATATCTCACTTGTATACTATACCAGTATTTCTATACTTCTTGTTTAAGAAGACAACCAACCTATATGGCATATAGCGACCTTTGCTCGATAAATGCTGTTGTCCTAATTAATAGCCTATCATTTGGTCGTGAACAAATTTAAGGACTAATCGATAAATCCTCTCTTTATTGAAACTAAATAGTCCTAAAGACTTCATTACAATAATGAAGTTCATTAGAAGATGTAAACTTATGATGAAAAGATACCAAAATATTTTTATTAATTAATAAATTAATTATAATTATAAAATAGCTCAACCGTCAATAGGCTGATGATTAGCTTTGGGACATAATTTCCAACACCATCCTAGGATCGTCCCTGCACAGGGGTCAGGGTCGACTTTTATGGTAGAAAATAGAAAATGGCCAATTTTTATTTTCTGGCCTGTAGAACAGTAAAGGTCAACCCTAGGGTCGACCCCTGGCATAGTTGTCAACCCTAGGGCTGTCCCCTTTCGAGTGCTGGCTAGAAATCAACATTATGCCAATTAGCCCATTTTAGCAGAGTTGACCTAGGGGTCGGCCTTGGGATTGATTTTGTTGCTAAAACTTAATTTTTTTTCAATTTTGACATCCAAAAATTATGAAATTTCCTCCAAAAGATTAGAATTTTTCTTTACTTGCTCTTGAGGCTTCCAAAACATATTTTCTTGATATCTAACTTGGTGAAATTATAATTTTTACTATTTTGACCATCTCCAATCATTTTTTTAATGTAAATTTTTTTTAAGCTCCTAAAATAACTTTTCAAAATATCTTTAGGAATAAAAATCATTAGTATCCCTCTCAATTATTTTGTACTCATCAAAATCAATCTTAAGGGCAATACTTATCTACTGGAGTAGCAGGTTGAACTAGTTCACATCCACCACGACTGTCTGCTAAGAAGGCTGGGGTGCAGGTGATGCGATTGGAACTAGTTGATTGGTTGGTTCCATGTTAGATCGGGTAGTGGTGGCAATGGATCATCAAGAAGAAGCTTTCCTAGATGGCATTTTTCTTGAACAAAAAAAGAACAGAGGAAGAGAAAGAAGAAGACTACTTGAATGGGTACTCTTTTTAGAACAAGGGCTCATTGGAGCCCATCCTTTAGTGCCAATCCTGTTGGTATAGAAAATGGATGGCTGCTGAAGTGTGCCAAAGGTGGAGGTAAAGATCTCATCGGGGAGACCTGTATGACAAAGTTTTGCCCATAGTTGGCTCTAGTGTGGACCCTCTAATGATAGTTTTTGGGCCAATAGAAATGGAGTACATAGAAGATTAAAATTAAGAAGAGAGCTTAGAGAAGAAGGCATATCTGGAGAGTTTCTTTTATAGGTAGAGCCTGTAATAAAATGATAGTAACAGCCATAACAGAATATCAGAAGACCATTTGAACCACTCAAAATTTGTTATGGAGAGTGGACTATCATTTATCATGACTTGCTAGTGGTTGAATTTCATTTACTAGAGTTTGAATGGAAGATGAGAGGCTTCTGAGCTAGGTTGTGTGCTATTCATGCTGAGACTAAGCTGTTAGGACTTAAGGTCGGACTGAGTGGGCTTGAAGGATAGTCTTTAGGTTGATGGTGATGGGTTTATGGGTTATGTTTCAAGTTTAAACCTCTGCAGAGCTACCTTGATAGCTTTTAGAAATTTGGTCACCTTCGAGGTTGGCCGATGGTAGGCACAAGTGTTGGAAAATGTGTTCCAAAGCTAATCATCAGCCTATTGATGGTTGAACTATATTATAATTATAATTGATTTATTAATGAATAAAATAAATATTTTGATATTTTTCATCATAAAGTCTACATCTTCTAATGAACTCTATTGTTGTGATGAAGTCTTTAGGACTATTTAGTTTTGATAAAGAAAGAATTTATCGATTAGTTCTTAAATTGTTCATGATCAAATGATAGGCTGTTAATAAGGATGACAACATCTATCGAGCATAGATTGTTGTATACCATATAGGTTGATTGTCCTCTTAACCAAAGAGTGTGAAGATACTAGTATGGCATACAAGTGAGATGTAAGGATATATCATCACTGAACATGATCAACTTTAGAGCATTCTGCTATCAAGAATTGCTTTGATGGGATATAGGTATAAGTGTCCATTAGATCCGAGATCATCTCGGTAGCTTGCAAGCAACTCACTATGCTTTGGTATCGAACTAACTAAATTTTTAATTTAGTAATAAAAGATTTCTAGGCATAGTCAAGTACTTAAAAAGTTGGTATATGATCAAGATGGGATTGACCACTCCAAGAGTTGGAGAAGAATATATCATTATATTTCAATATAGCAAAATCTTAGCCAGGATAATTCATGAAATGGATTTGATATTTTAAAATACAATGTCGATAGCTTAATCAGGGTTGAAAGTTAAACATCGATGTATCCTATGAGCATTTTGGTCAGGAGAATGAGTTATATAGAAACTATATCTACATAGGTTCTAAGAATATTATTCTACACATTTGACTTATCATGCTATCAGGTACCATTGCTAGATGATCACTTCGATTGGTACAAAAATTTATTTATATGCTATTGACTTAGGTTCGAACCTATGATATCACATACATAAGAGTTTTCGATCTGATCGAATGGTTGATTGATAATTAAGAATTATTCTAGGATTAAACGATCAATACGATTATTGTTTGACCTAGTGTAGGTGTTGTAGGAAGATCGATTATCAATTGAATTACTAATTAATTTAATTTGATTAAATCAGAGGGCTAAGATTAAATCTAAATAACTATAATTTAATTAGATTTGGTTTGGATTTGATTGGATCAAGTTCAATTGATTTATTGGATGAGCTAATTGCAAGGAAGAACAAGTCCTAGTTCAATTAGGACTTGTGTCAACCCAATCTCTAATTTAATTAGAAATTAAATTAAATTTAAATTTAATTTAATTATATTCTTAATTGAATTAAGAGATATTCTAATTGGTTTAATTATTTCTAATTTAATTTGGTTTGAGAAATCATATTTGACCAAGTTAAATTTGAAATCCTAGTAAGACTAGGATTCCTCTCCTTGCGCCATCTATATCCCACGCCCATCACACGCCCTTTCTCTTGGTTTTGTGCATGGAGTATCCTTTCTCTATGATCTTCATGCAAGCCCCCTCTCTCCCTCTTTTTCCTATATGGAATATGGTTATGGACCAAGTCAAAGTTGGTTGGTTGTTTCCAAGTTTCAAATTCTATTGGATAGAATTTTAGGAAACTTGGACTCCTTGCCTTGTGCCGCCCCCTCTCCCTGATTTCTTCTGATTTTCCATGGTAAGAATGAGAGATTTTGTGCACCCAATGTAGGTGGTCCATGGCCAAAAAGAAAGGAGGGGGTCCCCAATTGTTGGGTGACCCATAAGTTGCCTAAATTGGACATACCTTGTCAAGGTATTTGACCTAGACAACGACTCCTCCATATCCCTCTATTGAAAGAGAATTTTGGCCCAATTTATTTCGTGATTCCTAACATTAGAGAGAGAGAGTTTTGGGCATGGAGAACCTGGGAGAAAAATCCTTTTGGCATGGGAATTGTAAAGACACCAATCAAAGTGTCTAGATGAGAGAGCAAGGGAGAAGAAGAGGGTCTTCTTCTAGGATTTTTTTTTTCTCCCTTTTTTCTCCTTCTTATAGATTTTTGAGAAGTGTCTAAGGTTGAAAATCTCTTCCCTTCCTTCTAAAAAATTGGAGAGTTTAAATTTTGAAGAAGGAAGATCTAGATCAACTATTAAAGAAGGATCAGCATAGCACTAGCATACTATGCTGATTATCGGGCATCAGACTTCTGATCAGTATTCGTAATCTCGTGTGAACAACCTTTAGAGGCTGGATGCATGTGCGGCTTGGAGCAACATCCTCAAGCTCAGATCAGCAAGTTAGAAAGTCTAACTTGTAAAGGTAATAAAGATTTGATCCTCTGTTACATGCCTATATTAGATCTAGTGTAGATCTATGTTGATATAATCAACATATTTTCTTATGATGGTTTTCTTAAATTTTTGATTTAACAACATGCTTTAATCATATAATAGAAACCTAGATCTAGGATCTTTTCCAGTATTTTATAAATTAATTTGATTAATTCCTATCTTCCACTACTTAGATCAGAAAAAGTTTCATGATCTAATCCTGAAACCCTAGATCTGGTTCCTTCAATTGGTTCTTGGCTACGTGGTCTAGCATGAACTATTAGATTGATCTAATCAAGACTAATTAAATCAGTTGGTATCTAAGATAAGTTAAGCATTTTAGATCGGTGGTCTTTAATTGGTAGCCCACTAACCTAGCCATTTCTAATGGTGTCTAACGTAAGCTTTGGCAGACCCTCCCATCGATCTCACTTATCTAGTCTTCTTGCTGAGATTATATTTTGATCAGATCACTTGACAATTCGAGCTAACCCATGTTAGCTAGCTAAATTAGTGTGACTGATTTAGGTGCTCCTAGACCAGCCTATTAATGGTCTCCCTTAAGCTGATTTGGTGAAGCCAGTGGAAGGATCATGAGAAGCTGGTTCATCTAATATTCTCTCTTCTAAAATTAAATTAATTAAATCCTCTAAAATTATTGAATTCTTAAAATAGAATAGTTATGGTGATAACTAGATCATAGTCTCCCATTAAGTGGGTGATAATGGGTTCATTAGTTAGATAATCATTGGAGACCCAAAGGCCTGGTACTTATTGGCTGATGGAATTATCATTCATGATATAATTTCTTGAGCACATCTTTCTAAATAGTGGTTAGGTTGACCAACCAAAATTGAACTTAATCATTCATTGGTTAGTTGGATGAAGTATGGTCATGTTAATGGTTGGACCTAACTGGACCTTTTTAGTGGAGGCCAAAGCCTACTGATTAGAAACTAGGATAAAAATTAAATTACTAAAAATTATTTAGAAAAATAATTGATTATGAATCTATCCTTAGATGTACATGGGTTGACCAACCAAAGTTAGGCTTGCGTGCAGTCTATGTAGATTCTAGTATCCACTAAAAAATTAGGATAACTCCTCAAATTGGAGGTAGAGGCTATCAATTCGAATAAAATAGTGGAAGAACCTTTCGATTAAAGTCCAAATCTTTAGATTTAATGAATCAATTACTAATTAGATTTTGATTTTTCTTTGTGCAGATATGGCCACTTTTCTATTGGTCTAATCATTTTTAGACAATGATAAGTTGGTGGGACCTAACTTGGTAGCCGATACTGAAAGTTGAAGATAGTCCTGGAGCATGTACGGATCTTGTATGTGTTGATAGATCCAGCATCTGAGGAGCCAGCTCTTAATGCATGTGGAATAGTTAGAGACACTTACTAGAAGTGGCTCAGTGATCGAACCATAGTGCACTGTATTATGCTAGCAGCCATGAGCGATGAGTTCAATCACAGGTTCGAGATGGCTCAGCCAAAAGATATGCTTCATGTATTAGAGAATTATTTTGGCACGCCCGATGACATTGAGAGGCACAAGACTAGTTGTGCCATCTTCAATGCCAGGATGTGGGATAGAGTTTTTGTCACTAATCATGTACTGCACATGATCAAGCTGATGGAGTGTTTGAGCAAGCTCAGCTTTCCCTTGCATGAACAGCTTAAAAAATATGCAATACTAAACTTGCTGCCTAAGTCCTATCTCCTATTCCTCACTCATTATAGAGTGACAAAGCCTGAAGTAAATTGTAATGGGTTATTGAGGTTACTTCAAAACTTTGAGAAGGATCACCAACTCCACAAGGAGCCAGTGAACTTAGTGGGAGGTTTTGCTTCTGGTTCTCGATCATTTAAGAAAGAAAAGAAGAACAAGAAGAAAAAGAGCAAGATGGTGCAAGTTCAGGCTAGGACATCGATGCAAGGCCAACTAGAAAGATAAAGCCTGATAAGAGTCAAGCTGAATGCTTCTTTTGCAAGAAGTGAGGGCATTGGAAGAAGAACTATTTGTACTATATTATCTCATTGGATCTGAACAGGTAGAGAAAGAAGCAAACTATTGCTGAACAATGTATTTATATGATAACTTCTTGTAATTTCTCTATTTATGATATTACTGACTAGATATTGGATACTGGTAGCCCTTACCATATTTATTATTCATTGCAGGGGTTGCTAGTTAGTAAGAGATTCAAGCAAGGTGAGAGGTTCTTGAACATTGGAGATGGAAGATTAGTTCTAGTTCTAGCATTAGGAATCTAAAAACTTATATTTGAGTCCCATACTATTGTTCTTAATGATTATCATTTTTGTTCTAGTTTCTTTTTGAATGTCATTTCTGTAGGTCTTTTGGCAAAGACAATTATGAAATTTTAATAAAAAATTTTTATAATATCATTATGAATGGTGTTACTATTTTCTCTGAACATTTGAACAATGGTATGTACATGCTATCATAACCTGTTAATATAGTCTATTCAATTGGTAAGCACCCAAGATTAGATAGTGTGTCTAATATCTACTTATGGCACTATAGACTAGGTCACATAAACAAGAACATGATAAATAAGTTGACTCAGGAGGGAATCCTCGAAGTCAGTGATTATGAATCACTTCCAACTTGTGAATCTTGTCTTCTTGGTAAAATGATCAAGTTACCTTTTACTGAAAAAGATGAGAGAGCCATTGAGCTCTTAGGTCAAGTACATATTGATGTATGTAGACCAATGAGCACAGATGCTAGAGATGGATATTTCTACTTCATCACTTTCATAGATGATCTATCCAAATATGGATATGTTTATCTGATGAAACACCAGTTGGATTCATTTATAATATTTAAACGATTCTAAAGTGAAGTAGAAAAATAAAATAAGAAGAGTATTAAAACTCTTATATCTGACCGAGGAGGGAAATATCTTTCTATTAAGTTTTTCATATATCTAGGAGAGAATGGGATTCTCTCCCAATGGACTCCTCAAGAAACACCATAGTATAATGGTATGTCTGAAAGGATAAATCAGACTGTATTAGACATGGTCCGATCGATGCTGGATTTTACTAGCTTGTTGATATTCTTCTAGGGATATGCACTCGAATTGGCTTGCTATCTGTTAAATAGGATTCCAAGTAAGTCTATAATTAAAACTCCATATGAGATATGGATAGGACGTAAGCCAGCACTTTCACACCTTAGGGTCTGGGGGTGCCCGGCTTATGTGAAGTGGTTAATCATAGATAAACTTGGACTAGGTCTAACAATTGTACATTCATAGAGTACCTAAAAAAGACCAAAAGATATATTTTCTACCATGCTAATGAACAAAAGATTTTTGTCAGCCTTAGAACAATCTTTTTAGAAAAGTAGTTCCTTGGTAAAGGAACCATTGCCTTTAAGGTTAAATTTGATAAACTTTAACAGGTAGAAAGATCGACACCTACAGCTGAACCTGAATTGAATTTGATTAGATCAAATCTAGAGCCCAATGTACCTACACCATTAAGGTGCTCAGGTAGAGTACCGCATCAATCAAACAGATACTATGGTTTCTTGGTCTAGGATGGTGATCCCATCGAACTCGATGAGAATGATGAGGATCCAATCATCAATATGGATGTAATGCAGAGATCTGATTCTAAGAAATGGCTTGAGGCCATGAAATCCAAGATGAAGTCCATGAAGATCAATGATGTGTGGACATTGGTTGATCCATCCGAAGGGATTAAACCCATTAGATGTAAATGGATCTTCAAAAGGAAGAGGGGCATAGACAGAAAGGTGGAGATCTATAAAGCCCATTTGGTTGCTAAGGAATATCATCAATGTTATGATATTGACTATGATGAGACATTCTTCCCTATGGCAATACTCAAATTCATTTGGATAATTCTTGTGATAGTTGCCCATTTGGATAATGAGATCTAGTAGATGGATGTGAACATAGCTTTTCTGAATGAAGAGCTAATCGAAAAGGTGTATATGATACAATCTGAGGGGTTTATATTCATAGATAAGTCTAAAGTGTGCAAGCTTCAAAGATCAATTTATGAATTATAGCAAGCATCTCAGAGTTGGAATATGCATTTTGATAAGATGATCAAAATGCATGGCTTTATTAAGAACGAAGAAGAGCCCTGCATTTATAAATGGAAAAATGGTCCAGCAATGGTATTGTCGCCCAAGGATGGCTACCCAAGAGGAGGGGATGAATTGGATATTTCAAAAATTTTTTGACTAATGTGCAGATTTGAATAATTTAAACTAAGTGATGTGTATACAATAGATAATGAAATAAGCTTTATAATGTGTAGTGAATAAAATTAATAAAGTAAAGAATGTAAAATCACAAACACTTAAATTTTATAGTGGTTCGGTGCCAAACTCAGCACCTATGTTCACTCCTCAAGTATATCCCTTGGGAATTCAACTATAATTCTCAACAAAAATGATAGTTTGATTAGTTGTTGGACTCACAATCAAAACTAATTGGTTTTTCCTGGCTCACCAACTAAAATCGTACACGATTATTTTTCAGACTCATAATCAATCTAGTTGATTTTTTCTGGATCACCAACCAAAATCTCATAAGTGAATATTTTTCTTTGGGCTAACAATCAACCCGATTGGTTTTACCCTTGGGTCACCAATCAAATCAATACAACATCCAACTCAAGGCTTGGACCAACCCAAGTTTTTCACCTCAAGAAACTTAAAATAAAATATAAAATTATAATTTAAAATAAACTCTTTTGAAGCATAAGAGAAGACAATCTAAGTTGCTTTGCTTGTAAGGTTGATTTCTTCTTCTTGAATGAATGAGAGATAGTGAGGCTCCTTGATTCTCTTCACTCTTGCTCTTACTTGCTTGAGGATATTTTGTAGTGGAAGGACAAAGGATCACTCAAAAAAAATAACTCCTTTCCTCTTTTCAACTCACTTCTTAGTTTTCTCAAATAATACTCAATATACTATCCAAAGCTTATTTTTAATGCTCCAAGTATTTTCTTATATATTCTAGAGGTTTTTCATTATTATAGGTCACCAACATGGGCTTCTAAAAGTGATCTAGCCATTGGAGAAGAGAAAATATCTATTGAGAAGCTCTTGGGATGAAAAAGCTATAGTTCTAAAAATTTGCCATTACAGGCATTGGGCCGGCTCAGTTTATAGCTGGGTCGGCTCAGTTTTTTGGATCTTGAAAATTTTACTTTCTATAATTTTTGTCTTCCATTTCCACTGAGATTAGGTTGGCTCAGTTCCAGATTGGGTCAGCCCAGTTTGCATGCCATGCATGCCAAAGATAGTTTGTCAGCCATTCTTCTCCAAATCGATTTGTAAGCTAGACTTGCCTTTTTGACTTGATTTTATCTTCATTAAATTCTCTTGAAGAATGCATCCAATCTTGAATTTCTTTTCTCATATCTTGAGTGGTGATTCTATACTTGGATATTGGGAAACATTTGGAAAGTTGCAAGCAATTGACTTTTACAACTACATAACCTTATAAATGACATTAGTAACTTATACTCGAAACTCTTTGTCATCATTAAAATTAATGTTTGGGTCAACAATCTCCCCCTTTTTGATGATGACAAAATCTTTGAGTATATGCAAATAATATGTAATGAGTTTCTAAAAGATTATATATTTATAAAGCATGAAACCACTAAACAATAAACTTCATTCTAGTTAAGCTCAAGCATATACTTAAAAATAACTCTTCCTCTTTTTGACAACATCAAAAAGAATAACTTGAAAGGAGGTAATCAATAAAAATTTTCTTTAACAATCCAAAAATATTAAGCTCCCCCTTGGTATTATAGTCAATTAAGTTTAAAATTTACTCCCCCTTATTATATGCCAAATTTCTTAGTTTCATTCCTTGCTTACTCTTGACACAATAGAATTAATTCTGGTCCTAATTTATTTTTTATAACCAAATTCATATTACATTATGAAAAATATCATAAAATTTTGAGTGATTTAATATGTTAAATTCACTTTCTCTATTTACCAAATTTTCTTCCCCTTTTTGTCATTATAAGTATTTACTATAAGTCAGGATACCAATTGAGTTTGAAAATATTTCTTTAGAAGTTCAGCTTATCAAATAAATATATCAATATTTCAAATTATTCTTATACTCTAATAATAAAAATTCATAAATCAATTTTATTCAATAATTCTTCAATCATAATCAATTATAATATTCAATTATAATAGCCAGTCATAATAAGATAAAAATATTGAATCATTTGACATGCAATTAGGGGTACGATAATCAATCAAATTAAATGAGATCAAATCATTTTCTTAAGTATCTTCATCCCTTTTTGCAAAAATACAATATGGGTTTTATATTCAAATTTAGATCAAGAAATATATTCAACATAAGCATCAATAAATCATCAAAATCAATCATACTAAAAGTATTTCAAGCAAGTAAACATAATATATAACCATGTAGATAGAATCAATCAAATAAGCATTGATGGTATGATATGAGAAAAGTTTAGATTATACTGAGCATCATGATCCATCTAATTTTATTTTCAAGGCATCCATGCGAAATAATTTTTCTCTTTTCATTCCATTGGATCCTTGGTATATTTGCAAAAATTACTTGCTAATTTTTGGTACCCAAGTCATCATAGATACATGGAGGTTAGGGCACATGGTTTCTTTTGGAATCCAAATTTGTTTAATTAAAGTTTGGTCAATTCTTTTAGTATTGCATTCTGAAATTTTGTGACCAACTTTATTACATTTGAAATATGAAATTGAATGATTTTCAAATGAGATTTTGCTAAACATGTTGTTCATAAATTTTTATTTTCTTAAAGGATTGTATCCAATTTCAGCTTTATCAAAAATAGTCTTTTGATTGATTAAAATAGATTGAAGATTTTGAGATCCAATTATAAACTTGTAAAGCATAGGCTTCAATGTTTCAATCTTTTTTCTTAATTTCACATTTTCTTCCAAAAGATATTTCTTTTCTTTCCATAAATCTTCCTTTTCTTGAATGTAAAGTTTTGATTTTTCAAATTCTTCTTTCAACTTAATATTTTCTTTAACTAAAGATTTTTTAGATTTAAGAAGTTCTTCTTTTTCTTTAGCCAAAGCATTTATTTCTTTCAAAAGATCTTCTTTTTCACTCAAAAGGTTATTTTTTTCATTAGCTTGAAGAAGATTTGATCTTTTCAGCTCTTTATTTTTCAATCTTAAATTTTTGAATTCATTTATTAATTCATTAAAGACTTCAAATAATTTATTAAAAAAAATTCAGATAAGTCTTCATGATATATCTCATCATTTTGAGTCATGAGGCAACAACTTTCTATACCTTCCTCCTCTTTCTCATTCTCTTCTTTACCTTGCTCCCTCTTAATCATTGTCTTCTTTTTCTTTTTCTTCTTCTTTTTCTTCTTCTTTTCATCTTCAAGCACCATAAGGCATAGGTTGGGGTGAGCTTCCTTAACTTCTTGGAAGCTTGGTTCTTCTTTTTGATTTGCTCTTCCATAAATCATTTTTAATTTTTTTTATATTTGATTAGCTGAAATACATGAAAAAATTTTATTAAACTCATCAATATCTAAGGAGCACTAAAGTATATTTATTTCCTTAGCATTCATTTGAATCACTTCTTTATCATGAATTAATGCATCGGGTGTGCGTAGGTCATTGATTATAATTTTTCATAAATTATAGTCATGTGCTTGAATGAAGATTTTCATTCTAATTTTTCAATGTATGTAATTTGATTCATTTAATATTGGAGATCTATTTATGGAATAACCTTCATTAAATAAAGACTCCATTTTGATTGCCATTGATCTTTTGTCTTTTGACCACTAGGTCAATAAATAAATATTAGAGCACCTACTCTGATACCACTTGTTGCCTAAGGATGGCTACCCAAGAGGGAGGGTGAATTGGATATTTCAAAGATATTTTGACTAATGTGCAAATTTGAATAATTTAAACTAAATGATGTGCATACAATAGATAATGAAATAAGATTTATAATGTGCAGTGAATGAAAGCAATAAAGTAAAGAATACAAAATTACAAACATATAAATTTTATAGTGGTTCGGTGCTAAACTCAGCACCTACGTTCACTCTTCAGGTATACCCCTTGAGAATTCAACTATAATTCTCAATAAGAATTACAGTCCAATTACTTTTTGGGCTCATAATCAAATTCAGTTGATTTTCTTGGCTCACTAACTAAAATCGTACATGATTATTTTTCAGGCTCATAATCAACCTAGTTGATTTTTCTTGGATCACCAATCAAAACCTCACAAGTAATTATTTTTCTCTAGGCTAATAATCAACCCTGATTGATTTTACTTTTGGCTCACCAATCAAACCAATACAATGTCCAACTCAAGGCTTGGACCAACCCAAGTTTCTCATCCTAAAAAAATTAAAATAAAATATAAAATTATAATTTAAAATAAACTCTTTTGAAGAATAAGAGAAAACAATCTAAGTTGCTTTGCTTGTAAGATTGATTTCTTCTCCTTGAATAAATGAGAGATTGTAAGGCTCCTTGATTTTTTTCACTCTTGCTCTCACTTGCTTGAGAATATTTTATAGTGGAAGGACAAAGGATCACTCAAAAAAATAATTTCTCTCTTCTTTTCAGCTCACTCCTTAGCTTTCTCAAATAATAGTCAATATACTCTCCATAGCTTGTTTTTAATGCTCCAAGTATTTTCTTATATATTTCAGAGGTTTGCCACTATTACAAGTCACCAACATGGGCTTTTGAAAGTGATCTAGCCACTGGAGAAGAGAAAATATCCATTGGGAAGCTCTTGGGATGAAAAGCTATAGTTCTGAAAACTAGCTTTTATAGGCATTGGATTGGCTCAGTTTCAAACTAGATCAGCTCTATCCCACTGGATCAGCTTAATTTATAACTAAATTGATTTAGTTTTTTGGATCTTGAAAGTTTCACTTTCTATGCTTTCTGTCTTCTATTTCCACTAAGACTAGGTCGGCTTAGATCCAGACTGGGTCAGCCTAGTTTGCGGCCATGCATGCCAAAGATAGTTTGTCAGCCATTCTTCTCCAAATTGATTTTTAAGCTGGACTTGCCTATTTGACTTGATTTTATCTTCATTAAATCATCTTGATGAATGCATCCAATCTTGAATTTCTTTTCTCATATCTTGAGTGGTAATTCATTGCTTGGATACTAAGAAATATTTGGAAATTTGCAAGTATTTGGCTTCTACAACTACATAACCTTATAAACAACATTAGTAACTTATACTCAAAACTCTTTGTCATCATCAAAATTAATCTTTGGATCAATAGGTATTTCTTATTTTATACGTAGATGACATTATCTTAATCAAGAATGATATCCCTGCACTATAGAAAATAAAAGTCTGATTATCATTACAGTTGTTCATGAAGGACTTGGGTGAAGCACCCTACATTCTAGGGATGAAAATTTATAGGGATAGATCTAAAAGGATGCTTAGATTATCCCAGTCCACATACCTAGTGTTGAAAAATATGTTTCAAAGCTAATTATCAGCCTGTTGATGGTTGTGCTCTATTGTAATTATAATTAATTTATTAATGAATAAAATAATATTTTGGCTTTTTTCATCACTAAGTTTACATTTTCTAACGAACTCTATTGTTGTGATAAAGTTCTTAGGACTATTTAATTTCTATAAAGAGAAAATTTATCGATTACTCCTTAAAACTGTTCATGATTAAATGATAGGTTGTTAATAAGGATGACAGCGTCTATCGAGCATAGGTCGCTGTATGTCATATAGGTTGGTTGTCTTTTTAACCAAAGAGTATGAAGATACTAGTATGGCATACAAGTGAGATATAATGATATATCATCATTGAATGTGGGCAACCTCAGAGCATTCTACTATCAAGAATATCTTTGATGGGATATAGGTATAAGTATCCCTTAGACTTGAGATCACCTCAGTGGCTTGCAAGCAACTAACTATGCTTGGGTACTAGACTAACTAAATTTCTAATTTAATAATGGAAGGCTTCTAGGCATAGTTAAGTACTTGCGAAGTCGGTGTGTAATCAAAATGGGATTGACCACTCCAAGAGTTGGAGAAGAATGCATCACTATATTTCAATATAGCAAAACCTTATCCAGGATAATCCATGAGATGGATTTGATATTTTAAAATACAATGTGAATAATTTGATCAGAGTTGATAGTTGAACTTTAAGGTGTCCTACAAGCATTTTGGTCAAGAGAATGAATTATATGAAAATTATATCTATATGGGTTCTAAGGATGTTGTTTTACACATTCGACCTATCCGACCATTGGGTACCATTGCTAGATGGTCACTTTGATTAGTATAAAAATTTATTCTTGTACTACTGACTTAGATTTAGATCTATAGGATCACACACATAAGAGTTCATGATCTGAACGGATGATTGATCAATGATTAAGAATCATTCTAGGGTTAAATGATCAATACGATTGATGTTTAACATAGTGCAAGTATTATGGAGGATTGGTTAGCAATTAGATTGCTAATTAGATTAATTTAATTAAACTAAAGAATTTAGATTAAGTTTAATTAAATATAATTTAATTAGATTTAGTTTGGACTTGATTGGATCAAGTTCAATTAGTTTATTGGATAAGCCAAATGCAAGGATCTAGTCCTAGTTCAACTAGGACTTGGGTCAATCCAATTTTTAAATTTGATTAAAAATTAAATTAAAATTAAATCTAATCTAATTTAATTTAATTAAGTTTTTAATTAGATTAGGACCTAATTTAATTGGATTGATTTGCTTTTGATTTAATTTGGTTTGAGAAACCATATGGACCAAGTCAAATGAGGAGTTCTAATGTGACTAGGAACTTCTATCTTTGCATCACCTATATCCCACGCACCCCACGTCCCTCTCTCTATTTTGGCATGAATTCCCTCTCTCCCTGAAGTTCATGCATGCCCAACCTCTCTCTCTCTTTCCTACATGGTGTTTTGTTATGGGCCAAGACATCTAAGGTAGTTAGTTTCCAAGTTTCCTATTCTATTGGATAGAATTTTAGGAAACTTGGACTCTTCCCTATTGCCACCCCCCATCCTGATTTTCCTCTAAATTTCCATGGTAAAAAGAGGACTTTTGTGCACCTCTCTCTGGTGGTCCACAATAAAAAGAAAGGAGGGGGTGCCCAAGTGTCGGGCGCCCCAACTAGTTGCCTTATTTGTTCTTGCCTTGTCTAGGTATTTGATCTAGACAAGGACTCTTCTATATCTTGATATAAGAAGGATCTTTTGGGCCAAATTTTAGATAGATTCTAGCTCATTGAGAGAGGTTTTGGGCATATGAAAATTAGAGGAAAATACTTCTTGGGTGTTGGGTTTTCATAGACACCAATCTAGATATCTAGGTGTGAGAAGAAAGAAGAAGAAGAGGGTCTTTTTCTAGGGTTTCTTCTTTTCATCCCTTTTCCTCCAACTTTGAGATTTATTTTTAAGAATGTCTTAGATCTAAAGTCTCTTCTCTTCCTTCTGATCTTTAGAGAGTCCAAATCTTAAAGAAGAGAGTAGATCGACCCATCAAAGAAGGATCAGTATAGTACTAACTATATTATGCTGATTTTCGAAGATCGAACTTCTGTTCAGGATTCATGAACTTGTGTGGACATCTCTTAGAGGCCGGATGTGTGTGTAGCTTAGAACTTTATCCTCAAACTTAGATCAATAAGTTAGAATGTCTAACTTGCATAGGTAATATGAATATGATCCTCTGTCACATACCTACAATAGAGCTAGTGTAGATCTGTGTTGATGAGATCATTACCTTTTCTTCTTTCTTATATTTTTAATTTCTAATTTAATCTCATGCCATGATTATATAATAAGATCTTAGATCTAAGATTTTTTTTGATATTATAAATAAATTTTAATTTATTCCAATCTTCTGCTGCCTGATCTTGAAAAGGTTTCAAGATCTAGCCCTAAAATCCTAGATCTGATTCCTTCAATTGGTATCAGAGCATAGGTTGATTATTACATGATTATATATGCATGTTTAGATTATTTTTTAGATTTGATTTGATTTATAATTTGATTATTAAATCTAAAATTTATGATCATATGAACTGATATAAGGTTATCCTGCTATAAGATTTACCCCTTATAATGGAGATGTTGTCCTAGTTCATGCAGATCTATTTCTTATCATAAATTTATTAGATGTGATCTAATTTTATTTAAAATTTATTAGATTTAAAAGAGTTTTAGATCTAAAAATAAAAGTTCTAGATTACACGGACTAATTATAAGATTGTCCTACTGTAAGGTTTATCCCTTATAGTGGAGAGGTTGTCCTAGTACGTGCTGATCTAAAACATTGATCATAAAATTTTAGATTATATCTAAAAAATTTTATGATCTGATTAAAAATATTTTAATCTAATTTTATCATCATAAATATGTTAGATTTGATCTAAGATAATTTATGATTGATTGAAATTGAAATCATTTCAATGACATGAACATTTTTAGATTAGATCTAAAGTTGTTTCATGCTTATCTTATTTGCATATTGATTATGAATCAAACATGCAACTTGATTTGTAAAATCATGTTGTAAAAATATTTTACAAATATGAAAATTATTTTAGAAAAGTCAAACACCAATCCTTAGCCTAAAACATAATTAAGAATTAAGAAGTTGTTTGATTAGGATCTAGGATTGTGAATTGAAGATCCTAAGACATAAATCATAACACATTGGGTTAAACGAGTTAGTGGAGATTAGGTCCACTAATTGAGTTAGGCCTAGGGTTAGATTAAAGAATGGACTTAATTAGAGAATTGACTAAATCTATTCAAATATTGTCTTAGATTAGATTAAGGATTCTCTAGATCTGGTTGGTCAAGTCCATGTCTTTAACGAGACCCAAGATAGACTTGATTCTTGGCTACGCGGTCTAGCATGAACTATTAGGTTGATCTAATTGAGACTAATTAAATAGTTGATGTCTAAGATAAACCAGACCAGTGGTTTTTAATTGGTAGCCTGCTTACCTGATCATTTTTTATGGTATCTAAGGTAAGCTTTGGCAGACCCTCCCACCGATCAAACTTACCTGGCCTCTTGATGAAATTATGTTTTGATCGGATCACTTAACTATTCGAACTGACGCATGCCAGCTAGGTAAATCAATGTGACTGATTTAGGTGCTCCTTGACTAGCCTATTAATGGTCTTCCTTAAGCTGACTTGATGAAGCTAGTGGGAGGATCATGACAAGCTGGTTCATCTGATCTTCTTTCCTCTAAATCAAATTAATCAAATTTTTTAAAATTATTAGATCCTTAAAATAAAATAGTTATGGTGATAACTAGATCATAGTCTTCCATTAAGTGGATGATAATGGGCCATTAGTTGGATAATCATTGGAGGCCCATAGGCTTGGTGCTTATCCGCTCATGGAATTATCATTCATAATATAATTTCTTAGTCACATCTCTCTAAATGGTGGTTAGGTTGATCAACCATAGTTGGACTTAATTATTCATTAGTTAGATGGATCAAGTATGATCATATTAATGGTTGGACGTAACTAGGACTTTCAGTGGAGGCCCTAGTCTAAGATACCTGGGGCAAAATTAAAATACTAAAAATTATTTTGAGAAATAATTGGTTATGAACCTAACCTTAGATGTATATGTTGGAAATATGTCCTAAAGCTAATCATCAGTCTATTGATGGTTGAGCCATAAATTTATAATTATATATAAATTATAAATTAATAAGTTTTTTTTTGGCATTTTCATTATAAATTTTGTTGTCTTCTAATGAACTCCTATATTATGATGAAGTCCTTAGGACTATCTAGATTCGGCAAAGGAGGATTTATTGTTTAGTTCTTAAATAGTTCATGATCAAATGATACGTTGTTACTTAGGATAATAACATTTATCAAGTATAGATCATTGTGTGCCATATAGGTTGGTTATCCTCATAATCAAAGAGTATTGAGACACTGATATGGCATGCAAGTGAGATGTATGGGTACATCTACACTGAATGTAACCAACTTTGGGGCTTTTCTCTTGTCAAGATTAGCTCCGATGGAATATAGATATAAATGTTCCTCTGATCTGAGATCACCACGATGACTTTCAAGAAACTCACTGTGTTTTGGTGTCAGACTATTTGAATTTCTAATTTAGTGATGGAAGATTTTTGGGCATAGTCAAATACTTATGGAGTCGATGTGTGTAACAAAATGGAATTGACCACTCGTAATTTCAGGAGCTGTGTTCAATTATATTTCAATTTAGCAAAACCTTGGCTAGGATAGTTTTAGTGAGGAGTCACAGGACTAATTGCTTTGAGACACGACATGGATGTATTTTCTAGGATTGATAGTTTAACCCTAAGTCATCTATTACACAGAGGTCATAGAGATGAATTATATGATAACTATATTCGTGTAGGTTCTAAATGTTGTAATTATGATTATTCGACCTATCCGAACATCGGGTATCATTACTAGGTGGTCACTTTGAATAGTATAGAAATTGGTTTCTATGCTACCGGCTTAGGTTTGGACCTACAGAGTCACACACACTAGAGGTTCTTACCTAATCTGATGGCTGGTGAAGAGTCCCACTCGACTAAAACTCTATGGTCAAGAGTTCCACTGGGTTGGGACTCTTTGACCGGGGTCCTACTGGGTTAGGACACTGAGTCTCAATGTCTGGGAGTCTGTGGTTAAGAGTCCCACTGGATTGGGACTCCTCGACCAAGAGTCTCACAGCTCTGAAACTCTGAGTCCTACATGTCTGAGACTCTATGATTGAGAGTTGGGACTCCATAATCATGAGTTCCACTTATTTCAAACTCTGGGATCAAGAGTCCCACTGGTTTGGGACTCTTCGATCAAGAGTTTTATTTTGATAGGACTCTATTGTCCGAACACCCACTAGATTTGGACTTTGATTTTATGAGAGGTTTTATTAGTGATTTGATCACTAATTAACTCAATTTGATTGAGTAATTATTTTTGGTCCAAGTCCAATTGAATTGGTTTCAGTTGGGTCTGACCCGATTTGGTTATTGGTTGACCTAATCACTGAGGAGGTTTGAATCCTGATTTGATCAGAGATTGGGCTTGATGAATTTCTAATTTTATTGGGATTTAATTGAGCCTAATTAAGCCTAAATGTGTTGGGTTTAAATTAGTTTAATTGGGCCTAACCTATTTTAAATTGGTTGGTTCAATTGGTTCAAGTTTGAATTTCAAAGACTAGTTTGACTAGTCTTCTTTTCCTGCGCCATTTAATCCATGCCTACTTAAAAATTTAATCTAATTCTCTCATGACTTATTTTCCATGCACAAAAGAGCTTTCAACCAGGTCTCTCATGTTCTAGATGGATAAGGTTTGGTTGTTATTTGTTTTGATTTGAATGAGATTCAAATTTGGATAAAAAACAACCTCTAGCTTATCCATGCGCCACCCTTCTCTTATGCGACACTTTTGCTACACGAGAAAAGGTTTCTCATGATTCTTTTCCATGAAAAAGAGGTTGTCACCCATCCTTTCTCACGTCCCTAAGTGGATGGGATCAGGTGGTTTGAAGGTTGAATTCAAAATGAGTTTGAATTTGGCCTAATAACCAACCCGATCTTTCTCTCCACGTAGTGTCTACTCTCGTGGCACAAAATAAATAGGAGGAATTTTTGGGATGTGAGAGAATAGATCTAAGATTGAGAGAGGACTTTCATAAGCCTCCTGGTGTGTGAGAAAAGTTTTAAAAAAATCTCGTGAGGTGAAAAACTAGAGAAAGGCTAGCGCAAGGTTTCAAGGTGCATTTGATCTAGTGTTTTGACCTAGGATTCGAGAATCCATTTCATGAGTTACGAGTGTTGAAGCCCACGAAACTTTGTGGAGAAACTCTTCTACCTCTCTACTATGTCTACCAGCAACTTGGAGCATCCGTGAAGCCCGTAGATAAGGATTGAAGGCATTCAATCAAAACAGCCCCTGAAAGACTCTAGTGTCAAGCTAGCACTCGCGTGGGAGCCGATCAGGATCAGGAGCCTCATGTGGATGATCCATGGAGGCCAGACACTTGTGTGGCTACGTCATGACCAGTGGAACTCCTTGACAACAATCAGATTGTGGCGATCAACTATCCGCAAAAAGGTATTATGTTCTGAACACGTAGATGTAGTAAATAGTTCACTACATAGTTTTATTTTCAGATCTATTGATGTATGCATGCATATTATATTTAGATCATAATGTATAGGATTAAATAATCTGATATGATCAATAGATAATTAATTAAATTAATTATTTTCCACTGCTTCTTTGCTATTTTTGAAAAATTTTGAAAATAGCTTAGCAAAGCCCACACTATTTCCTCCAATTGGTATCAGAGCAAAGTTCCTTAAACATGATATGCTTGCATATTTAGATTAATAATTTTGATTTAATATAAATATAAATCTAATAATTTAAGTAATTAGATTTAAAAAATTAAAATCTAGATCATATGGACTGTAGGTTGTCTTGTTGTAGGATTTACCCCTTATAGTAAAAGATTGTCCTGGTATGTTGCTGATCTATATCGTTAATCATGAAATTACTAGATTTGATCTAGTAATTTTATGATCAAGTTATATTAGGCTTTAATCTGATTTATAATCATGAATGCAAAATTAGATAAAATTTGATTCATGATTTCTTAATTATGTAGTGTACATAGTTTCAGATTAAACCCTATAGCTAGTATTGTTTATGAATTTAGACGATTTAATGAGTCAACTCAATTAGTGAACAATGCTAAGTTGAAAAAAATATTTTAAAATTAAAAAATATTTTTAAAATATCGAACCCTAACCCTCAGCCCATAAACTTAATTAAAATTTTAGTATAATGATTTAGTGTCTAGAATTATAAATTAAGACTCTAAGTCGTTAATCATAAACTTATGGGTTATTAGGTTAGCTGAACTAGGTCCATAAATTGGGTTAGACCTAAGGTTAGTTAAAATATGGACTAATTTAGAATAATTGATCAAATCTAATTAAATATTAATTTAGATTAGGTCAAGGATTCTATAGACTCAATTACAATAGTTGTAGTTGGTCAAGTCCATGCCTTTAACAAGAACCAAATGAACTTGATTCAAGACTACGCAGTTGAATCCAAAATTACTAGATTGGTTAAATTAAAACTAATGAATCGGATGGTGTCTAAGATAAGTTTGGTAGTTTGACCAGTGATTTTTAATTGAGAGCTATTCGCACTGATTCGATCTTTGATGAGTTAATGGCATATCCCTTCCACTGATCTTGCTTACTTGACCATCCTGGTGAGTTAGATTTTGATTAGATCACTTGATGATTCGGGCTCACCTATGTCTAATAGGTAAATCAGTCTGACTGATTTAGGTGCTCCTATTGCTAGCTTAGATTAGATCTTTTTTCTGACTTGATGAAGTTAGTGGAAGGATTGAAATTAGCTCACTGAATTTTCTTAAATTAGTTAACTAAATCCTCTAAAATTATTAGATCCTTAAAAATGAAATAGTTATATAGATAACTAAATCATAGCCTCCTATTAAGTTGAATGATAATGGGTTCATTAGTATAATGATCATTGGAGGCCCAAAGGCCTGGTGATTATTGACTAATGAAATTATCATTCATAAAATGATAATTTGGTTAAGTCTTTCTGATGGTGATTAGGTTGGCCGACCAAAGTCGGGCCTGATCATTTATTGATTAGATAAGCCCAAATGTGGTCATGTTAATGGTTGGACCTAACCGAACCTTTTCAATGGAGGCCAAAGCCTATTGATTAGGTCTATGGGGCAAAATCAATATTACTAGAAGTTGTTTAGAGAAACAATTAATTTTGAATCTACCCATAGGTGCATATGGGTTGACCAACCAAAGTTGGGCTTATGTGTAGTCTATATGAATTCTAGTACTCACTAAGGAATTAAAGTAATTTCTCGAATTAGAGGTAGAGGCTACCAATTCATATAAAATAGTAGGAGGACCCTTAGACTGAAGTCCAAGTCTTTAGGATTAATATTCATATACTAACTAAGTTTGATTTTTCTTTTTGTGCAGATATGGCCACTAACCTATTGCTCTGATCATTATTAAATCATGATAAATTAATGGGACCTAACTACGATAGCTAGTATCGTAAGTTGAAAATCGTCTTGGAGCATGAGCGAATTCTTTATGTGGTAATGGATCCAGCACCTGAGGAGCCAGCCCCGAATGCTAGGGAAGTGGTCCGAGATACTTATCTGAAGTGGCTCAATGACCGCACCACCGTTCGATGTATAATGCTGATGGCAATGAATGACGAGTTCAGCCATAGGTTTGAAAATACCCAGCCATAGAAGATGCTTCAAATGTTGAACGACTCTTTTGGCATGTTGGATGACATTGAAAGGCACAAAATAAGTTGTGCCATTTTCAATGCTTGAATGAGGGATGGGGCCTCAATCATCGATCATGTATTGTACATGATCGAGATGATTGAGCACCTTAGCAAGTTGGACTTTCCCCTGTACGAGCAACTCGGTAAGGATGTGATCCTTAATTCTTTGCCCAAGTCCTTCCTCCCCTTTCTAACACATTTTAGAATGACAAAGCCTATAGTAAACTACCATGGCTTATTGGGGTTGCTGTAGAACTTTGAGAAGGATCACCAACTCCATAAGGAGATGGTGAATGTAGTGGGAGGGTCTTCTTCTGGTCATCGATCCTTTAAGAAAGGGAAGAAGAACAAGAAGAAGAAAACAAGAAGATGCAGCCACATGCTGTGACGTTTGCACATGGTCAGACTAAGAAGCACAAGTCCGATCAGAGCCAAGTAGAGAGCTTCTTTTGCAAGAAGCAGGGGCACTGAAAGAGGAACTATCCTCTATACATTGCCTCCTAGGATCCGAACAGATCGAGGAAGAAGCAAGTAGTTGTTGGGCAAGGTAATTATATGATAATATCTTGCAATTTTTTCTTATTTGATTCTACTGCTTGGGTATTAGATACTGGAAGCCCTTATCATATTTGTAATTCTATGTAGGGCTTATAGGTTAGTAGGAGATTTGATCAAGGCGAGAGGTTTCTGAATATTGGAGATGGAAGACAAGTTTCAGTTCTAGCTTTAGAAATCATAAATCTTGTAATCAATTCAAATAAAGTTATTCTTGATGAATGTCATTATTGTCCAACTTTCTTATTGAATGTCATTTCTGTAGGCCTTTTGGCCATAAATGAATTTGAAATATCAATAAAAAAAAAATTATAATATCATTTTGAATGGTGTTACAATTTTGATTGGATAATTGAATAACAGAATTTATTTACTTTCTATGCTTGTTAACATGGTTTAATCCTTCGATAAATACCCTAGAATTAGTGATGCGTCTAATGTCTACCTTTGGCACTGTAGGCTAGGTCATATTAGCAAGAATAGAATTAATAGGTTAGCTCAAGAAGAAATTTTTGAGGTTAGTGATTGTGAGTCACTTCCGACCTGTGAGTCCTGTCATCTTGGTAAGATGACCAAGTCACCTTTTGCTAGAAAAAGTGAACGAGCCAATGAACTCCTAAGTCTAGTACATTCAGATGTATGTGGATCCATGAGCTCAAGTGTCCGAGGTTGATATTTCTACTTCATAACCTTCACAGATGATCTATCGAGGTATAGGTATGTCTATTTAATGAAGCATAAGTCAGAATTGTTTGAAATGTTCAAACTATTTCGAAATGAGGCAGAAAAATAAACTAGGAAGAGTATTAAAACTCTTCGGTCTGATCGAGGGTACCTTTTCAATGAGTTTCTGACATATCTTGGGGAGAACAGGATTCTCTCCCAATGGACCCCTCTTGGAATACCACAACATAATGGTGTGTTTGAAAGGACAAATTGGATCTTATTGGACATGGTTCGACCATGATGGGGTTTGCTGGTTTGTCGATCTCCCTATGGGGATATGCACTCGAGTCAGTTTGTTACATTCTAAATAGGGTTTCGAGTAAATCTATTAATAAAACACCATATGAGATATGGATAGGGCGTAAGCCAATGCTTTCACACCTTAGGGTTTGGGGGTGTCCGGCTTACATCAAACATTTGATAACAGACAAGCTTGGACCTAGGTCTGATAAGTGTATTTTTATAGGTTACCCAAAAAAAACCAAAGGATACTACTTCTACCTTGCTAATGAGCAAAAAGTGTTTGTCAGCTTTAAGACAGCCTTTGTAGAAAAGAAGTTCCTTAGTGAAGGAACTAATGCCTCTAAGATCAAACTTGATGAAGTACGATAGGTGGAAGAATAGACATAAGTTGTTGAACCTGAGTTGGATCTGATTAGATCAGATCTAGAACCCATTGTAGATGCACCCTTATGGCGATCTGGTAGAGTACCACATCAATTGGTCAGATACTATGATTTTCTGATCTAGGATGGGGATCCTATCGAACTTGATGAGAATGATCAGGACCTAATCACCTATATGGATGCAATGCAGAGATCTGACTCTAAGAAATGGTTTGAGGCCATAAAATTTGAGATGGAATCCACGAAGGTCAACGATGTATGGACATTGGTTGACCCACCCGAAGGGGTAAAATCCATAGGATGTAAGTCAATCTTCAAAAGGAAAAGAGGTGCAGATAGAAAGATGGAGACCTATAAAGCCCGTCTGGTTGCCAAGGGGTATTGTCAACATTATGGTATTGACTATGATGAGACGTTCTCTTCTGTAGCAATGCTCAAATTCATTCAGATAATGCTTACCATAGCTGCTCATTTGAACTATGAAACCTGATAGATGGATGTGAAAATAGATTTTCTGAATGGAGAGCTGGATGAAGAGGTGTATATGATATAACCTGAAGATTTTACGTTCATAGATGAGTCTAAGGTGTGTAAGCTTCAGAGGTCCATTTATGGACTAAAGCTGGCATCTCGGAGTTAGAACATATGATTTGATAGAATAATCAAAACGTATGGCTTCATTAAGAATGAAGAGGAGTCCTACATATACAAATGGGCTAATGGTCCTGTAATAGTATTCCTAGTATTGTATGTGGATGATATTTTCTTAATCGAAAATGATGTCCCTACATTACAAGGAATAAAGATCTGGCTTTTATCATAATTCTCCATGAAAGATCTGGGAGAAGCTTCCTACATCCTAGGGATGAAGATCTATAAAGATAGATCTAAAAGGTTGCTTGGATTGTCCCAATCTATGTGCGTTGATATAGTGCTAAAATGGTTCAATATGACGACTTCCAAGAAAGGCTATCTACCGATAGGCCATGGAATTTTTTTTTCAAAGAGAGATTGTTCAACAATATCTCTAGACAGAGAGCATATGAATAGAATACCATATGCTTCTACAGTGAATTCTATAATATACGCCATGATATGTACGCGACCAGATGTGGTATACTCACTAGGTGTAGTGAGTAGATACCAATCTAATCCAGGGGAGAATCACTGGAAGATTGTTAAAACCATCTTGAAGTATTTGAGAAATACTAAGGATTAGTGGCTTGTATATGGTGAATCAAACTTAAAACTTATGGGGTTCATAGACTCCAGTTTCCAGTCTGATCATGATGATAGCAAGAGTGTTTTAGGATATATATTTATCCTTAATGGTGGGATCGTCTGTTGGAAGAGTTTCAAGCAGCACACTATGGCCGATTCAGTTTGCGAGACAGAGTATGTCGCTGCATCAGATGCTACTAAAAAAGAAGTGTGGCTAAGAAAATTTATCACCGAGCTTGGAGTAGCATCCTTCCTTGATGGTCTAGTTCTATTCTATTATGATAGTTTGGAGCCATTGCTCAAGCGAAGGAACCAAAGGCATACCAGCGGACGAAGCATATTCTATGTCGCTACCATCTTATCTGAGAGATTATGGATCGAGGTGACGTTGACCTTCAGAAGATCGATGGAAAGGAGAACCTGGCTGACCCATTCACTAAAGCTATTACGGTGAAGGAGTTCGACGACTTTAAGTCGAAGATAGGTATTAGATACTACACCGATTGGCTTTAGTCTAAGTGGGAGATTATTGAAAATGTGCTCCAAAGCTAATCATCAGTCTATTGACGGTTGAACCATAAATTTGTAATTGTATATGAATTATTAATTAATAATTTTTTTTGATATTTTTCATCATAAATTCTATTGTCTTCTAATGAACTCCTGTGTTATGATGAAGTCTTTAGGACTATCTAGATTTGGCAAAAGAGGATTTGTCATTTAGTCCTTAAATAGTTCATGACCAAATGATACGTTGTTACTTAGGATGATAATGTTTATCAAGTATAGATCATTGTGTGATATATAGGTTGGTTGTCCTCATAACCAAGGAGTGTTGAGATACTGATATGGCATGTAAGAGATATATATGGGTACATCTATACTAAACGTGACCAACTTTAGGGCTTTTCTCCTATCAAGATTAGCTTCGATGGAATATGGGTATAAATGTTCCTCCAATTGTGATTGTGATTTTGATTGCGATTATTCGACCTATCCGGACGTTGGATACCATTGCTAAATGGTCACTTCAATTAGTATAGAAATTAGTTTCTATGCTATCGGCTTAGGTTTGGACCTACGAAGTCACACACACTAGAGGTTCCTACCTGATCTGATGGCTGATGAATAGTTCCACTCGACTGGGACTCTGTGGTCAAGAGTCCTACTGGACTGAAACTCTTCGACCAGGGGTTCTACTGGGTTAGGACACTGAGTCTCAATGCCTGGGAGTCTATGGTCAAGAGTCTCACTAGACTGGGACTCTTCGACCAAGAGTTTCATAGCTTTAGGACTCTGAGTCCTACATGTCTAGAGCTCTATGATTGAGAGTTAGGACTCCATAATCATGAGTTCCACTTATTTCGAACTCCAGGATCAAGAGTCCCACCGGTTTGGGACTCTTCGATCAAGAGTTTCATTTTGATGGGACTCTATTATTGGGACATCCATTGGATTTGGACTCTAATTTTATGAGATATTTTATTCATGATTTGATCACTAATTAACTCAATTTGATTGAGTAATTATTTTTGGTCAAAGTCCAATTGAATTGATTACAGTTGGGTCTGACCCGATTAGGTTGTTGGTTGACCTAATCACTGAGGAGGTTTGAATCCTGATTTGATCAGAGATTGGACTTGATCAATTCCTAATTTTATTAGAATTTAATTAAGACTAATTAAGCCTAAATGTGTTGGGTTTAAATTAGTCTAATTGGGCCTAACCTATTTTGAATTGGTTGGTTCAATTGGTTCAAGTTTGAATTTCAAAGACTAGTTTGACTAGTCTTCTTTCCCTATGCCATTTAACCCATGCCTACTTAAAAATTTAATCTAATTCTTTTGTGACTTATTTCTCACACACAAAAGAGCTTTTGACTAGGTCTCTCACATTCCAATTGGATAAGGTTTGGTTGTTATTTATTTTGATTTGAATGAGATTCAAATTTGGATAAGAAACAATCTCTACCTTATCCATGCACCACCCTTCTCTTGTGCAACAATTTTGCTACCCAAGAAAAGGTTTCTCATGATTCCTTTCCATGAAAAAGAGGTTGTCACCCATCCTTGCTCACATCCCTAAGTGGATGGGATCAGGTGGTTTGAAGGTTGAATTCAAAATGAGTTTGAATTTGGCCTAACAACCAACCCGATCTTTCTCTCCACGCGGTGTCTACTCTCTTTGGTGCAAAATAAATAGGAGGAACTTTTGAGATGTAAAAGAATAGATCTAAGATTGAGAGAGAACTTTCGTGAGCCACCTGGTGTGTGAGAAAAAGTTTTAAAAAAATTCCATGAGGTGAGAAACTAGAGAAAGGCTAGCGTAAGGTTTCAAGGTTCATTTGATTTAGTGTTTTGGCCTAGGATTCGGGAATCCATTTCATGAGCTACGAGTGTTGAAAGCCCACTAAACTTTGTGGAAAACCTCCTCTACCTCTCTACTATGTCTACCAGTGATCCAGAGCATCTACGAAGCCTATAGACAAGGATCGAAGGCATTTGATCAAAACAGCCCCTAAAAGACTCTAGTGTCGAGCTTGCACTCATGTGGGAGCCAATCAGGACTAGGAGCCTCATGTAGATGCTCCATGGAGGCTAGACACTTGTGTGGCTGTATCATGATTAGCAAAACTCCTTGATGATGATCAGATCATGGTCATCAACTATCCGCAAAAAGGTATTATATTCTGAATACGTAGATATAGTAAATAGTTCACTACATAATTTTATTTTCAGATGTATTGATGTATGCATGCATATTATGTTTAGATCATAATGTGTAGGGTTAAATAATCTAATATGATCAGTAGATAATTAATTAGATTAATTATTTTTTGCTACTTTTTTGCTATTTTTAAAAAAATTTGAAAATAGCTTAGCAAACCATGCACTATTTCCTTCAGTATATGGGTTGACCAACCATAGTTGGGCTTGTGTGCAGTCTATGTGGATTCTAGTATCTACTAAGAAATTAGTATAATTCCTTAAATTGGAGGTAGAGGCTACCAGTTTGAATAAAATAGTGAGAGAATCTTTTGATTAAAGTCCAAATCTTTAGGTTTAATGAATCAATTACTAATTAAACTTTTGATTCTCCTTTATGCAGTTAAATCCAAACTATAGTTGCTCAATTCACTATTAGACAATGATAAACTTATGGGACCCAACTTCGATAATAAGTATCGAAAGTTGAATATTGTTCAGCAGCATAAAGTGGTTCGTGTTGGGGCCTCTATGCCCCATTTAAATATAAGATCCAAGAATAACTTAGATCAGATAGAGTATTTCCACTATAAGAAGCAGGGGCATTGAAAGAGGGACTGTCCTCGGTATCTTAAATCCCATGACTCTAATAGGCTGAATAAGAGAGATGAGCAAGTAGTTGCTGATCAAAGATGTTATATGATAACATCTTGTAATTTCTCTATTTATGATATTTCTACTTGGATATTGGATACTGAAAGTCTAGTCCATATTTGTAATTCATTGCAAGAACTTTAAATTAGTAGAAGATTTAAAAATAATGAGCGATTCCTAAATGTTGGAGATGAAAGGTCTATTCCAGTTCTAGCTATGAAAATAGTTCAACTTATTCTCAATACTAATATCGTTTCTTTCAATGAATGTCATTATTGTCCTTCCTTTCTGATGAATATAATCTCTATTAGCCTTTTGGCTAAATATGGTTACCATTTATCTATAAAGAAAAATTATTATGATATCATTTTGAATGATGTTACAATAATGCAAGGATAATAAAGAAATTATATTTATATTTTATCACAGCCTATGAGTGTAATGTACACTTTTAGAAAATACTATAGATTAGATAATGTCTCTGATATTTATCTATGGCACTGTAGGTTAGGTCACATTAACAAGAACATGATAAATAGGTTGATCTAAGAGAGAATCCTCGAAGTCAGTGATTGTGAATTACTCTCAACCTGTGAGTTGTCTTCTTAAAAAAATGATCAAGTCATCTTTTACTGAAAAAGATGATAGAGCCACTGAGCTCTTAAGTCTAGTACATACCGATGTATGTAGATCAATGAGCATAGGTGTCAGAGGTGGATATTTCTACTTCATCACTTTCATAGATGATTTATCTAGGTATAGATATATATGTCTATCTGATGAAACATAAGTTGAATTTATTTGAAATATTCAAAATATTCTAAAGTGAAGTAGAAAAACAAACTAGGAAGAGTATTAAAACTCTTCGATAAGATCGAGGAGGTGAATATCTATCCAGTGAGTTTTTGACATATCTAGAAGAGAATGGGATTCTCTTACAGTAGACTCCTCTAGAAACACCACAGTATAATGGTGTATCAAAAAGAAAAAATTGAATCTTGTTAGATATGGTTCAATCCATGATGGGGTTTGCTAGACTGCTTGTTTTATTTTGAGGTTATGCTCTTGAGACTGCATATTATATATTGAATAATGTACCAAGTAAATTTATCGTAAAGACTCCATATAAGATATGGACTAGGCGTAGGCCTATACTCTCTCACCTACGGATTTAGGGTTGTCTGACGTACGTCAAACATTTGCATATAGATAAGCTTAGACCTCGGTTTGATAAGTGTATGTTTATAGGATATCCCAAAGAAAGTAAGGGTTACTATTTCTATCATGCTGAAGAACAAAAGGTATTCATTAGCCATAAGATAATCTTTTTAGAAAAGAAGTTCCTTGGTGAAGGAACTATTTTCTTTAAAGTTGAACTTGATGAAGTTCAATAGGTAGAAAGACCGATACCTATAGCTAAATCTAAGTTGGATTTGATTAGATCAGATTTAGAGCCTAATGTACCTACACCATTAAGATGATCTAGGAGAGTACTGTGTTAGCTGGATAGATACTATAGTTTTTTTATCCAAAATGGTGATCCCATCGAACTCGATGAGAACGATGAGGATCCGATCACCTATATGGATGCAATGCAGAGATCTGATTTTGAAAAATGGCTCGAGGTCATGAAGTCCGAAATGGAGTCCATGAAGGTCAACGATGTGTGGACATTAGTTGACCCACTCGAAGGGTTTAAATTCATTGGGTGTAAGTGGGTCTTCAAAGAAAGAGGGACGCAAATGAAAAGGTGGAGACCTACAAAGCTCATCTAGTTGTCAAGGGGTATCGTTAACATTATAGTATTAACTATGACGAGACGTTCTCTCCTATGGCAATGCTCAAATTCATTCGGATAATACTTGCGATAGCTATCCATCTGAATTATGAGATCTGGCAGATGGATGTGAAGATAGCTTTCCTGAATGGAGAGTTGACCAAAGTGGTGTATAAGATACAACCTGAGGGGTTCACATCCACAGATGTATCTAAGGTGTGCAAGCTTTAGAGATCTGTTTATGGATTGAAGCAGGCATCTCAAAGTTAGAACATATATTTTGATAAGGTGATCAAAACATATGGCCTCATTAAGAATGGAGAAGAGCCTTGCATCTACAAATGGATAAATGGTCCAGCAATAGTATTGCTTGTCTTGTATGTGGATGACATTCTCTTAATCCTGAATGACATACTAGTACTACAAGAAATAAAAGTTTGGTTATCATCATAGTTCTCCATGAAGGACTTGGGTGAAGCATCCTACATCCTAGGGATGAAGATCTATAGGGATAGATCTAAGAGGTGCTTGGGTTATCCAGTCCACGTACGTAGATATTATGCTAAAGAGATTTAGCTTGGAGAATTTTCAAAAGGGCTATCATTCGATAGGCTATGGAATTTTTCTCTATAAGAAGTGTTGGTGTAGAATCTGGTTGACACTGAATCAAGCTGGAGTTGAGGAAGATGAGGTCGCCGTCGGTGATCTACAAAATAAAGTTTCACCCAAAGTCGGTGGTGGTGGCTCCGATAGGACCCTTCGACGATCAAGTCAGCACTTCTGGCCAACAGAAATGGAGTGCTTAGGTAAAAATTCAGTAGAGTTTCGAAAAGAAGAAGAGAGCTTAGAGAAAATGTATCTGGAGAGTCTCTTTTTATAGACGGAGCTTGTAGTAACCGTCCGATAGTGGGCTGCTCGGAGCCACGTGGCATTTGTTACGAAGAGTGATGTCCATTGCCATGAAGTAGCCATTCATTGAGATTTAACAATCGAAGTTTGGAGGAAGCAGGTATTGGTTGGTGAAGAGCTTTGACATACATCAATTTCAGAGGAGTTCGGGCTTCTAAAGAGAATACGGCTAGAGGAAATCATTCGAGGGGAATGCTAGCTAAAATCTGAAAGTAATCCATTGGAGGAATCCGACTGAAGGAGAAGTCTGGAAGGAGTTTAGCTCCTGAAGAAGTGCGACTGAAGGAGAAATCTAAAAGGAGTTTGACTTTCGGAGGAGTCCAATTGAAGGAGAAGTTTGAAAGAAGTTTGGCTCCTAGAGGCACCAGATTGAAGAAAAAATCTAGAAGAAGTTTGACTTCTAGAGGAATCCGACTGAAGAAGAATTTCTAAAGGAGTTTGGCTCCTATAGAAATCTGACTGAAGGAGAAATTCAAAAGGAGATTGGCTCTTGGAGGCACCGGACTAAAGAAAAAATTTGGAAGAAGTTCGAATCCTGTAGAAATCTAACAAAAGGAGAAATTCAGAAGGAGTTTGGCTCCTGGAGGAGTTTGATTGAAGGAGAAATTCGGAAAGAGTTTGGCTCCTAGAGAAATCTGACTGAAGGAGAAATTCAAAAAATATTTGGCTCCTGTAGGAGTCCGACTAAAGGAGAAGTCCGAATGGAGTTCAATTCCTAGAGGCACCGAATTGCAGAAGAAATCCGACTAAAGGAGAAATTTAGAAGGAGTTTGGCTCCTATAGAAATTCGACTGAAGAAAAAATCTGGAAGAAGTTTAGCTCCTAGAGGAATCCGACTGAAGAAGAAATTCGAAAGGAGTTTGGCTCCTATAGAAATCCGACTGAAAGAGAAATTCGAAAGGAGTTTGGCTCTTGGAGGAGTCCGACTGAAGGAGAAGTTCGGAAGGAGTTCAGCTCTTGGAGGAGTCCGACTGAAGGAGAAATTTGGAAGAAGTTTGGCTCCTATAGAAATCCAACTAAAGGAGAAGTCCAGAAGGAGTTTGGCTCCTATAGAAATTCAACTGAAGGAGAAATTCGAATGAAGCTCGACCGCTGGAGGAGTTCAACCACTGGCGAAGTTTGGCTACTGAACGAGCTCGACCACTGGAGGAGATCGACTGGTGTTCAATCGTTGGAGGAAGAATTTTGGATTGAAGCTCTTTCGTGATTATCGATTGCATTAAGCTAAGCATCAAGCTGGACTTCGGTGCGAGCAGGATTTATCCCCAATAATAGTCTCCATACTTTTGAATTTGAAATTCGAAAGAAGGTAGTACAAAAAAGGTGATTGTCGAAGTCCACTTTCAGGCTCTGCACTAGTTCAGGTTGAAGCTTGGGGGAGATCTTATCTCTAATGGAGATCGAAGTTGAAGTTGAAGGAGATCTTATCTCTTGTTAATACAGAAGCTCGGGGGAGATCTTATCTCCAACCGAGGTTGAAGGAGATCTTATCTTCTGTTGACATACAAGTTCGGAGGAGATCTTATCTCCAGCCGAGGTTGAAGGAGATCTTATCTCCTGTTGACGTAGACAGCTCGGAGGAGATCTTATCTCTTGCCAAGGTTGAAGGAGATCTTTCTCCTGTTGACATAGACGTAGAAGCTCGGAGGAGATCTTATCTCCAGCCAAGGTTGAAAGAAATCTTATCTCCTATTGACATAGAAGCTCGGAGGAGATCTTATCTCCAGCCAAGGTTGAAGGAGATCTTATCTCCTATTAACGTAGACGTAGAAGCTCGGGAGAGATCTTATCTCCAGCCGAGGTTGAAGATCTTATCTCCAATCAAGGTTGAAGGAGATCATACCTCCTGTTGACGTAGACTTTGAAGCTCGGAGGAGTTCTTATCTCTAGTTGAGGTTGAAGGAGATCTTGTCTCTTATTGACATAGACGTTGAAGCTCGAGGGAGATTTTATCTCCAACCGAGGTTGAAGAAGATCTTATCTCCTATTAATGTAGACTTCAAAGCTTGGGAGAGATCTTATCTCTAGCTGAGATTATTGACGTAGACTTTGAAGCTCGAGAGATCTTCTCTCCAACCGAGGTTAAAGAAGATCTTATTTTCAATTGACATAGACGTTGAAGCTCGAAAGAGATCTTATCTCCAACCGAAGTTGTTGACGTAGACTTTGAAGCTCGAGGGAGATCTTCTCTCCAGTCGAGGTTAAAGAAGATTTTATCTTCTATTGATGTAGACTTTAAAGCTTAAGGAAGATCTTATCTCCAATCAAGATTGAAGGAGATCTTATCTTCTATTGATGTAGACTTTGAAGCTCGGAGGAGATCTTATCTTCAGTCGAGATTGAAGGAGATCTTATCTCCTGTTGACATAGATGTTGAAGCTCGGGGGAGATCTTATCTCCAACCGAGGTTGAAGGAGATCTTATTTCCCATTGACATAGACTTTGAAGCTCGGGAAGATCTTATTTCCAGTCGAGGTTGTTGACGTAGACTTTGAAGCTCGAGAGAGATCTTATCTTCAGTCAAGGTTGAAAGAGATCTTATCTCCTTGACATAGATGTTGAAGTTTCGGGGGAGATCTTTATCTCAAGCCGAGGTTGAAGGAGATCTTATCTTCTGTTGATGTAGACTTTGAAGCTTGGAGGAAATCTTATCTCCAGCCGAGGTTGTTGACATAGACTTTGAAGCTGGCGAAGATTCTTCTCTCCAATCGAGGTTGAAGGAGATCTTATCTCCTATTGACGTAGACTTTGAAGTTTGGAGGAGATCTTATCTCTAGCCGAGGTTGAAGAAGATTTTATCTGCTATTGATGTAGACTTTGAAGCTCAGTGGAGATCTTATCTCCAGCCGAGGTGAAGGAGATCTTATATCCTATTGACGTAGATGTTGAAGTTCGGGGGAGATCTTATCTCCAGTCGAGGTGAAGGGATCTTATCTCCTGTTGACGTAGACTTTGAAGCTCTTGAGAGATCTTATCTCCTGTTGATATAGACTTTGAAGCTCGGAGAACATCTTATCTTCAGTCGAGGTTGAAGGAGATCTTATCTCCTATTGACATAAACCTTGAAACTCAGGGAAGATCTTATTTTCAGCCGAGGTTGAAGGAGATCTTATCTCCTATTGACATAGACTTTGAAGCCCAGAGGAGATCTTATCTCTAGTTGAGGTTGAAGAAGATCTTATCTCCTATCAACATAGACGTTGAAGCTCGGAGGCTCCAGTCGAGGTTGAAGGAGATTTCATCTCCTATTGACGTTGACTTTGAAGCTCGAGGGAGATCTTATCTCCAGCCGTGGTTGAAGGCCTTCGACTTGCTCATGTTAGGATGAGGTACTCCTCCTGTTCCTAATAGGGCCAACTATTGATTGCTTCTTTCCTATCATCACATAGTTTTTGCACCAGAAACAATAATACTGAAATGGAGGAGTTTTATTGAAGAAAAATTACTAGTAGTACATCATCAGATTTTTTGAATTCAAAGATCGTGGGAGTGTTGTTCCTCCGAGCTCCTTCAGGTAATAAGTTTCATACCAAATGATCTCCTCTATTTCATACCAGTCTTCCCGGTCTGGGGCAAGCTTCCTCTAGCTTTGAGGTTGAGAGATGGTGGCTCACCGAAGCACTAAATCCCCCAAAGATAGGGTTGATGATGTCGAGAGACGGCCGATCTCCTTATTGTTCCTTTCTTATTGGTGGTTCTGGCTACGGCAGCACCCTTGTTTGATCTTCTCTTATTTCAGGCCAACATCTAAGGAATCGACCCAACTAGCCTTTCCTGATGAGCTCCTTGATTTCATCTTGAAATTGAATGTATTCTTCAGTATTATGATCATGGTCATGATGGTAGAGGCAGTACTTGCTTCGATCATGCTTGTTTGAGGGAGATCATAATTCTCTTGATCTTGGTAGCTGATTCTTAATTTCCATCAGAATATGAGTTTTAGGAGCATTAAGGGAGGCGTAGTTGCGGAACCTTTTGAGGGAAGAACTTCTTCGTGCCCTTCTATCGGGGCTTCTTTGATGATGAGCTCGAGGAGAAGTTCGGGCTTGCTTGCGCTCGAGGGGAGTCCATGAGCGTGGCCAAATTTCATTCGAATCTTCATCAACCGTGGGTTTACTAGACTCACCCATCTATCACTCTTCTATTGCTTCTTCATCCTTTAATTTGAAGGCTTCTTCCGTACGAGCATATCTCTTGGCTCGGGCTAGCAAATCGGCAAAGTTCTTAGGGGCTAGCAAATCATTCTTTTGAAGGCCACTCTTGAGTACGACCATTGCAATAGACTGGTCCAGGTTTTGGACCTCCAATGCAGCAGCATTAAATTAGGTGACATAAGCCTAGATGGATTCTCCCTCCTTTTGCTTGACAATCATTAGAGAATCCGAACCTCGGCACGAACGTCGACTGCTGACGAAGTGAGCCACAAACAAATAGCTCATCTGATCAAAGGAGAAGATCGTACCCAACTTCAATATCGAGTACCGATTTCTTGCTACTTCCTTTAAGGTAGATGAAAAAGTTCGGCATAATATGGCATCTGGTGCACCACAAAGCAGCATCATGATCTAGAAGGCTTCCAGATGATCGATCGGATTAGAGGTTCCATCGTAGCTTTCAAGTTGGAGAATTTTGAAGTTCGACGGAATGGGCTCTTGCATAATTCAGGGAGAGAAAGGAGGATCGGTGCAGACATCGTCATGAGGAGCTAGGGCGATATGGCAGAGTTCTTCAATCCGTCGGTCCATCTCCCATAGTTTGTGATTGAGGACGTCGTCTTAATTATAGATCTTGGATGGCTTCCGACTGTAGATGGGGAAGGTCTCTTTCGGAGGAGAATCATAATCCAAACATGGATCCTCTACTCTCTATTTTTTCTTTCTAAGGGCGATGGGTATGCTTGGCCAAATGCTTTCCCTTAGGACCGGTTCCTGACATCTTGATGGTAGGTTTTCTGACGGAATCACCATCGGAGGCTGCTGCATGGCCTACACCATTTTGGTAAGATCCTGAACCCATTGCATCAGCAGGTTAAACTGCTCCGAATCTACCATGGCCGTCGGTGGAGGTGGTGGTTGAAGCACCGACGATGGAGCAGAAACAGATGGATCTAGCTCAGACCTAGCGGTAGAAGCGGTAGATCTTCAGATACTCATCTTTTTTGGAGGCATTTCTTAAAATTGAAGAAGATGATGGAGATGAACCTTAAAGAAGAAGGTCAGCAGGGTCGATTGAGCACTTCTTTAAGAATAAGGATACCTCAGAAATAGAGGACCCTTCCTTCAGTGCCAATTCTATTGGTGTAGAATCTGATGGACATCCGATCGAGCTAGAGTTGAGAAAGACAAGATCGCCGTCGATGACTTGCAAAATAAAGTCCCGCCCGGAGTCGATGGTGGTGGCTCCGACAGAACCCTCCGATAATCAAGTCAGCTCTTCTGGCCAACAAAAATGGAGTGCTCAGACAAGAATTCAGCAAAGTTTCGAGAAGAAGAAGAGAGCTTAGAGAAAATGTATCTAGAGGGTTCCATTTTATAGACGGAGCTTATAGTAACCATCCGGTAGTGGGCCGCTCGGGGCTACGTGGAGTTTGTTATGGAGAGTGGTGTCCGTTGTCATGAAGTGACCGTTCGTTGAGATTTAATAATCGAAGTTTGGAGGAAGCAGGCATTGGTTAGTGAAGAGCTTTGACATACATCAATTTCAGAAGAGTTCAGACTCCTAAAGAGAATACGGCTAGAAGAGATTGATAAGTATCATAAACTCACTAATAAAAAGTATTAATTTATCAATTAATTCATATTAATTTTTAAGAATTAATGATCAATTTATATATAATTTTTAAGAAATTCATATTTTTATTAATTAAAAAATAATAAAAATTATAAAATAAAATTTTATAATTAAAAAAAGAGCTCATTTTTTTGATCATAATGAAATAAGTTTAAAGCAAAACAGAGCTAAAACGAAGAAGATATGAATTTCTAAAGAAATAAAATAAATAAAAAAATAAATTAAAAAAAATGGCTCAGCCAGCTCCGCAAGCCAAGCCACCAAGCCAAGCCAAGCCATCAAAGCTGACTCAACCATTGAAGCCATTAGCCAATCCATGATCCAGGCGTGGACAGCTAGCTCAGCAGAAATCGATGAATCAAGGTGCGACACGTGGCGGACCTAGACCCTTAAAGGGTCCACAAAAATTTATCATGGCTCACAGGGCAATCTGATCTTTTCACTCAGTGACAAAAGCACTGATTGGCTACAGTGTGCAGTGCGGCCAGTCCATGCAGTCCGTGGGAACAGTAATTGCACGATCGGATGACTGTGGTTGCTTGCGGTCAAGATCGAACGGTCAGGGTTTATTCTAACTCTAATTTGGTTTCTGATTTCACCCGGATCACCATCGAATGGCAGCGCTTGATTTTAGCTTTGATCTAATGGTCCAGAATGCTCTCAGTAGTGATCAGGACTCCCGACATGTGATCAGCGGCCAAATTTGGTGCCATTAGATGGCCATAATTTAATCCAACCTGATCTAGGCCGATACACATCTGATTTTGATGATTTTTGATCCGTTGGATTCCTATCAATGATCAGATTTCATCCAGAGCAACAAAATTTATTCAAAACTCTTTTTAATATAATTTTTACTTAGATTTCTCCATATTTTGATGATCAAAGAGCTCCTTAGTCCCACATTACCCAAAAGAAAACTTTCCAGCCCTCCTAGCTCTATAAAAAGGACCACAGGCCCCCAGAAATCAACAGATCTAGTGGAAGGGAAGTTAAGGTATAGGATGGAAGCTAAGCTCTAGGTTGAAGATTACTTCAAAGCTACAGTGCTGAGAAGAAGGGCCAGTCTTCTACACCATCTCCACGCCTACGTTGATCTGCGATCTCCTTCTAATTTTTTTTTCTTTTTTTTCTTTAATTTCTTATATTTAAATTCTAAATTTTTTTTTCTTAATTTCTTGTATTTAAATTCTGCAACTGAGTTTTAATTTTAATAAAAAAAGCTTTATTGCTCTTTTTAATTCTAGCTCTTTAAATTAATTATTCTTTATTGCATTTTAATTTTATTGCAAGTAGCTACTAAGATCTAAATAGTAGATCTTACTACGAAATTTATTTTTGTATAATTTAAATTTTATTTTTATTTATAAATCTATTTTCCAACTTTAATTTTTAAATTTTTTTTCTTTTAAAAAGAAATAATAAAATAAATAAAAGAATCAAAGATTTTAGAAATAAATCATTATCTCTCTATGGATTCGACCTGACTCACTACTCTCTTCATAATTTTTAATTAATTTAAAATATAAAAAGTCAGATTTAAACTGATAAATACGGTGTCTTAACGACAACATTGCGTTCTTATCAAATTTTTTGGCACCGTTACTGGGGAGGCATAAAAATTAAAAACTTCTCATTTTCTTGATTTTTTTTATTGCCTACTAATTATTTTTCTTATTTATTTTGTAGAAAGAAATAGAGAAAAGAACAAGGAAGATTAAGGGATGAACAAAACTCTCAATCCTATTTGGTGAGATCATTCGTAAACCCTAAATCTCTTTCCATATTTTTAATATTTATTTTATTTTTAAATTAATTAAAAATTACCTACTTAAACCTAATTAAAAGTCTCATCACAAGATTAGAAACCCTAATTATTTAGAGCATCCATCATATTAGTTTTATTTTTACTTTTTTTTTTTTTTTGGTGATTGTTGGAGGTAAGGTAAGCCTTTCAGAATTTAATTAGTTGCATGCATCTAGTTTAAATTACATAGAACTCTTTGATTAGAAAATTTTTTTATACATATTCATATTAAACCAAATTAAGGATACAATCCATTAAACAAGATAAGGTAGGGATTTGATCACCCTTTCTTGGCCCACAAATAACCAACCAGCATCTTACATTAACCCAAACCTTAATTCTTAAGATCAATTAGACGTCAACCCTTAAGGATATTCAAGCTCAATAGGACAAGGAACCCTAAGAGTTGAACCAAGTTAGGGTTAATCAATTTGACTGATGTTTAGGAAAGTAGTTCAGGGATGACTGGGCCTAAAGGAAGGTGGTTACTTAATTGGTTCCATTCGCTTACCTGGCCAAGCACAATTGGTATCTAAGATAAGCAACGGAGGGACTCCCACCGACCTTAACTTACCTGGCTAGTTGATTGGCTGATCCTCTACTTGGAGGGCTCAAAGGTGATCTTGGTAGTTAGGAGCTATCTAGACCTAAGACAACCCTTAGTCAGGATTGATTGCCTAACTTGTTTGCTAAATAACATCAAACATAAACCATAAATTAACTCTTCTCTCTCTTGTGTCAAAAGTTGAACCTTTGGAACTGGTCAAAGCTTTGACATAGAACTTTTGACTTTTTGTCCATGTGTCATCGCACCTATTGGAGAACTGGTGGGGGGCCTGTCCCTGCCAGAACCTAGCAAGGGGAGGGTGCAACGCCACCCATGGCGTGCGCCCAGATATGGAGGCGCCTTGGAGTCTTGTTGGACCAGGACTCCAACCTCCCTTTTAGATTCCAATCAGAGTTCCTACTAAGAAATCAAGTTGACTGAGTTCTGTTAGGCACCCTCTAAGAGGAATCCAGGGGTCTCTATTCCAAACCCAATCAGATTTTAGATCTATTTCACAAAGGGTTGGATTGCGTTGAAGAGGAAGGAGGAGTTGGATCAACGCTTAGTCTTAAATAGACCTGCGCCCAACTCAGATTTAAGCAATCCAATCAATAGAGACTTCCCATGCCCCAAGGCTGCCTCTCCCCTCTTCCTCCACGCCTAAACCTTCTCCTCCTTCTCCTCTCCACGTCCAGAAAGGGTTTTGGATTTTGGTTGGTGCGTTCCAGATCAAAAGAAAGGCGATCAAAAGAAGAAGGCTGCACTGCTGCAAAGGACGACTGCTGATTCTTCAAAAGGAGTTTTGAAGATCCTCCAGATTAGATCTAGATCTAATTTTTGGAGACGTGATAGAAAAGAAGAGGATCTCTAGATCTAACCTGAGTGGATACCGGTAGAGGCCAGGCACTTGCGTGCCTAGATCCAGAACCTTCCGCTGCAATCAGGATCATCTACAGGGTAATAGGATTACCCAAATCAGGTAAATTAAATTTGATTTAATTTATCTTATTTTAATTTATTTATTAAAATAATAAGAATCAGATCTGAAATATATCAAGATTTGATTGGGATCAAGAGAAAAAATTTTGAAATATATCTCTTGATCTGATCAGATCTGGACGATCCTAGATCGGAAAATCAGGATTTCCCTTCAACTGATATCAGAGCCATGGTTCTAAATTGTTTAGATCTGATTTTAATTTTATTTTAATTAGAAAATAAAGTGATTTTAGATATCACATGAGATGTGATCAGTTCTGAAATCAAAAAAATTAAAATTAAATAATTTGGATCTAAGATTAAGAAGATATGCATGACTAGTTCTAGAATAGAATAGTTCTATAGAATAGTTTTGCATGTCTTTGATTTAATCTGATTAAATCATATTTTAGATCTTTTTATTTACTATTTTTTGATATTATAAGTGTTATAATAACATCTGATAAACAGCAAATAAAAATTATTTAATTTTTGAATATCATATGAGATATGATTGATGCATGTCTAGACTAGTTGTAGAATAGTTCTACATAATTATCTAGATTAGAATTTATTTTGATTAGATCAATTTAAATCTAATTTTTTAGATTATTATGAGATAATTTAGATCTGAAAACATGCATGATTTGATACATGAGATGTATGCAAAATATGCCATGATTAGATCTACTTTATATATGAGATATAATGATATAGATCTATATTGTTTTGTAGTATTGAATGTTCCTGATTAAGGCGTTCTCTTGGCCGTCGGTCATAGAATGAAGAAGGGTTAAAGATCCGCTCTTCTCATTCGATGGGGTGTTCTTATGATGTGTAGGGGTGCTGCGTGTTCATCCTTAATCAGAAACCCAAAACTTACTTTCTACAAAACCCTAGATCCTGAAACCCTAGGATTTATTGTGCATATTTTGTTTATGAACCCAACTTAATTAAGAATTAAGTTTATGGAATATCAATTAGGTCTAAAATTGAGAATTTCAGATCTAAGACATATTCATAATACTGGGTTCGGGCTTGGGTAGCTCAATTAGGTCTAAGCTGTTGATCAAACCGAATCAAGAGTTGGTTAGATGGGATCAACAATGCTTAAATTGACCAGCCTAATAGGATTAAGTCTGGGTCAAGATCGAGTCACGATCAAGCAAGACCTAATTAGGCTCAGAGGTTAGAGTCTGGATTGTAGGCTAACCCAATTGGTTCTGACTCAACAATTTGGTGTCTAAGGTAAGTTTGGCATAGACGACCGACTGGTTTTTAATTGGAAGCTACTCGACCTGAATGCGTTCTTGTGTGAGTTAACGGCATATTCCTTCCACCGATCTCACTTACCTGGCCATATCTATTGACACAGTTCTAATTTGAGGTGGTCAATAATCCGAGCTGACCCATGCCACTAGGTTAGTCATAATTGTTATGACTAAGATAAGTCAAGTTTAAAGAGACCTGAATCAATTCTCCCTAAGAAAAGATTAAGTCTGAGGTCTTCCACCATTGTAGACGTGCGGGCCCTTCCCGGGGTTGATTGTTCTCGGCTGGATACAGTGGCTCAGTTGCACCGGGAAGATGCAACCATGTCTATTAGGCATTGGATGCTATGGGCCGGAGGATGAGTTGGGCTCAATATTCGGATACGGTGAGAGACCCAATTAGGAACCCAGTCTATGCAAATGGTGGGTCTGACTTAACTAAGGAGTGGATCAATATTCCGGATACGGTGAGATTCATGAATTAGAGACCAAGTTTGGGTGCACCATGATTAGAGAATCATTGAACAAGAGTTGTTCACTCATTGGCTAACCCATCACCAATAACTGTTAGGTGAGGTGATGAGTCAGTTGGTGAGACCGCACCACCCACTAGAAATCATCAATCGTGGAGATTTTCGCATCTCTACAGAGGGAGTGTAGGGATCCGAGAAAATAGTGGGAGCTAATTTGTTTAAAAATAAAATCCCTAAACAAATTGGTCAAGTCAAAATTACAGTATCTAACTAGAATCTTTGACTCTCTACAGGAAAATGTCTGCGTCTAACCCACTGGCACGTATCCTAGACACACATAGACTGACCGGACCCAATTATAAAGATTGGCTCAGGAACTTCAAAATTGTTTTGGGTTCAAAGAAGTTAACACATGTTTTGGAGCAGGACCCTCCCACATTATCAGCCCGTCCATCTGTTGAACAGAGAGCATCTCTGGAAAAATGGATTGACGAAGACAATAAGGCCAGATACTACATGTTGGGCTCGATGTCTGATGAGCTCCAGCGCCAACATGAAGATATGGGACTGCTCGCCAAATGTTGGCTCACCTGCAGGAGATGTTTGGTGAACAGAGTTGCGCAGCCAAACATCAAGTCACAAAATGACTTTTTAAGGCTAAGATGTGTGATGGGCAGTCAGTCCAAGATCACTGTCTGACAATGATCAAGGACATGGAAGAGCTTGAGAAGCTCGGTGTGAAGTTGGACTTGGACCTGCAGAACGATATCATTCTGCAATCCTTGACTGATGCATATGGGGAATTCATCATGAATTACCACATGCATAAACTTCAGAATTCCTTGGCCGAGTTAATGAATATGCTGGTTACCGCTGAGCTTTCTATGAAAGGTTCTAAAGGCTCAGTTCTTGCTATGGAACGGACTTCTTCCAAAAGAAAGTTTTATGGAAAGAAAAAGAAGTCTGTGAAAAAGCAAAAGATGGAAGGATCAAAGAAGAAGAAGGCAGAACCGAAGAAGAAGGTCGATGGCAAAGGAAAGTGTTTCCATTGCAACAGCGACGGCCATTGGAAGCGGAACTGCCCTACTTACCTGGCCACCCTAAAGAACAAGAAGGAAGGTCCTTCTGGAGGTATGCTCGTTATTGAGTCTAACCTTATGGTTTCTTCTGCATCCAGTTGGGTGCTTGACTCTGGTTCTAGTGCTCATCTGTGCACTTCTATGCAGGGTCTTGAGGATAGCAGGAGGCTGAGGGATGGAGACATGATCCTACGCGTCGGTAATGGAGCAAGAGTTGCTGCAGTAGCTGTGGAAACATACCCTCTTCGATTACCATCTGGTTTAGACTTAGTTTTAAAAGACTGTTATTATGTGCCTGCAGCTAGCAGGAATTTGATTTCTGTTTCATGCTTAGCACAAGATGGTTATGTGATCACCTTCTTTAAGGACCATTGTAACATTCTTTATGAAAGAAATAAAATTGCAAATGGTTTCCTTGTTAATGGTCTTTATCAGTTGCATATTGATGTACCTTTTTTAACTATGAGCAAAATGTGAATGCCAAACGACCTAGGGATAGTCCAAACGACAGATATCTATGGCACCTAAGATTAGGTCATATAGCAGAAGAAGGATTAACAAATTGGAGAAAAATGGGCTATTGAGTCCATTGACTTTTGAGTCATATCCAACTTGTGAATCTTGTCTTCAAGGCAAAATGACTAAACTCCCTTTTGTTGGACATGGGGAGAGGGCCACAGATCTCCTTGCCCTAGTACATACTGATTATGCGGTCCATTCGATGTGCCGGCTAGAGGCAATTTTGTTCTACTTCATTACCTTTACCGATGATCTGTCTAGGTATGGGTATGTGTATCTTATGAGACATAAGTCTTGAAGCTTTGAAAGTTCAAAGAATTCAGACATGAAGTAGAAAAACAAAAGAAAAAACCCATTAAGGTCTTCGATCAGATCGAGGAGGTGAATACCTTAGCCGGGAATTCTAGACTATCTAAGGAAAATGCATAGTCTCTCAATGGACTCCACCAGGAACACCTGCAA
>QRFJ01000836.1:317930-352500 GCA_006176705.1 Cocos nucifera
AATTAACTCTTCTCTCTATCATCTCTAGATTTAAGACTCCTTAGGATCTTTCTTTAGAACCCTCTTCTTTCTTTCTCTCCTCTTTTCTTAAAAAAAAAATAATAATAAAAATAAATATATATATATATATCTTAAACCATATCTTAGGTTACACTAGTACATGCACGGTAGAAGATCGCTTTTACCTAACCTAGTTAAACCAAATCCTGAAATTGAAAGACTTAATTCATATAAGATCAGATAATCAAATAACTAAAAATCATGAAGAACCACCTAGGCTGATGAAGGAATACTTTATTCCTTTCACCTACAACCCATCGACTTGCATCCACTTACATGATATCCCTGCTAGCCACTATGAGATCAAGTCGACCATAATCTAGATGCTCCCATCTTTTTATGGGAACACCAATGAAGACCCTTACAAACATCTGGATGAATTCTTAGAAATCTGCTTTATGATAAAAATTCAGAATTTTTCTGATGATGCCCTTAGACTGACCTTGTTCCCTTTCTCATTAAAAGATAAAGCCAAGTACTAGCTTAGCACATTAGGAAGAATAATTCAAACATGGGCAGAGATGCAACATGAATTCCTTAAGAAATTTTATCCCATAGGACGAACCAATACCATGAGGCGAGCCATCACGGGATTTGCTCAGCTTTCAGGGGAATAAATTCATGAATCATGGAAAAGACTTAAGAAAGTTCTTAAAAAATGTCCACACCATGGTCTATCTAAGTGACAAATTGTACAAGCTTTCTATGAAGATTTAGAAGATCAATATAAGTAGATGGTTGATGCATCCTGTGGAGGTGCATTCATGAGCAAAAGTGAGGATGAAGCTTATACCTTGTTCGAAACTTTAAGTGAAAACTCTAGTAACCATGCTTCATTATCCTCTTATGAAAGATCAATTTCTTAACAAAAATGGGCAGGAATTTATGAGATCAAAATAGAACTCAATTCTAAGGCAGACTTGAATATAATAGCACAAAAATTAGATAAAGTCAATCTTATTGCCTAGAAATTAGATCAATTTCTAAACTTAGGTCAATAATCTTCTGCACAAAACACACTAGCTTCTAATTACCAGAAGATTTGCTCTATTTGTGCTAGCCCAACACATCATATAAGTGAATGTCCCACGGTTGCATAATTACCACCTCTTATCCAAGAACAAGTCCAAGTTGCTTAAGGTTACTCCAAACCACTTAATGACCCATATTCAAATTCATATAATTCTAGTTGGAGAAACCATCCTAATTTCTTTTGAAAACCACAATAGACTCAGGCTCAGACCCAAATCCCACCAGTTCAAAATTATCAAAATAGGCTTTAGTACCAAAACTATGCCTATGATAAGGGTCAATCTAGTTAGTCTTCTCAACTACCGCATTATAATCAGCCCTCATACCCACCTCCTCAACAGACCAATCTACACCTCAACTCAACAGGGTTTCAGAACGGAGAAATCAGGACTCTATTGGATATGGTTCGATCCATGATGAGCTTCACAGACCTCCCTGATTTCTTTGGGGACATTCATTATTAACTTCAATTTATCTACTGAACAGAGTTCCCTCTAAAACCGTTCCTACCACACCGTATGAGATATGGCACGGTAAGAAACCAAGTCTGAGTCATCTCAGAATTTGGGGTTGTCCGGCTTATGTCAAAAGACAACAAGCGGACAAGTTAGAGTTTAGGTCCTTCAGAGCTCGATTCATAGGATATCCTAAAGAGTCATTAGGATACTATTTCTACATTCCAGAAGGCCACAATGTGATTATGAGTCGACATGCCATATTTCTTGAAAAATAGTTTATTCAAGATAGCGGCATTGGAAAACAGATCAAGCTTGATGAGAAAGTCTCACAAGCAGAAAGAGCTAAGGACCAATTGGAACCAAATCAGGTTGAGCCAATAAGAACACTACCTCCTCCACCTCGTAGATCGGAAAGAGTTTCCCGTCCCCCTGAAAGATACTTAGGTATTATTTCAGAGGACGTAGAGGAAATGTTCCTCATAGGTAATGGTGCTCATGGTGATGATCCCAAAACCTACAACGAGGCGATATCAGATATCGACTCGAGAAATGGCTTGAGGCAATGAAGTCAGAAATTGACTCGATGCACTCAAACCAAGTCTGGACCTTGGTAGATCCACCAGAAGGTATAGTACCTATTGGATGTAAATGGATCTTCAAGAGAAAGATTGGTGCAGATGGGAATGTGGAGACATTCAAGGCTAGATTGGTGGCAAAAGGTTATAGTCAACGCGAAGGCATTGACTATCAGGATACCTTTTCCCAATAGCTATGCTAAAATCCATCCGCACATTGCTTGCCGTTGCAGCCTATTTCGATTATGAAATATGGCAAATGGACGTGAAAACGGCATTCCTAAATGGATATCTTGAGGAAGATATCTATATGGAACAGCCGCTAGGTTTCACATCCAGTGATACTGATCACAAGGTTTGCAAGCTGCAAAGGTCCATATATGGACTTAAGCAAGCATCTCGGAGCTGGAACACTCGTTTCAATGATGTGATCAAAAAGTTTGGTTTCATCAAAAATGAAGAGGAACCATGTGTTTTCAAAAGGGTCAGTGGGAGCGCTGTTGTCTTCCTCGTATTGTACGTGGATGACATCCTCCTTATTGGGAATGATATTCCCATGTTGACATCAGTCAAGATGTGGTTGTCCAAGGAATTCTCCATGAAAGACCTAGGTGAAGCATCCTTTATTCTAGGAATTAAGGTCTATAGGGATAGACCGAATAGGATGCTAGGACTTTCACAGAAGATGTACATAGAGGAAAGTACTAAAGAGGTTTAGTATGGAAAACTCTAAGAGGGGATTAATACCCTTCAGACATGGTATTCATCTTTCCAAGAAGATGTGCCCCAGCACACCTAAGGAAATAGAACGCATGAGCAAGATCCCTTATGCTTCTGCAATAGGGAGCCTCATGTATGCCATGCTATGTACACGATCTGATATAGCCCATGCTGTGAGTGTCACAAGCAGATATCAGTCAAATCCAGGTGAAGAACACTGGACTTCTGTGAAATGTATCCTTAAGTACTTGAGAAGAACTAAGGATATGATGTTGGTCTTTGGTAATGGAGAACTCCAAGTTCAAGGATACACAGACTCGGACTTCATGTCTGATATAGATGATCGAAAGTCGACATCTGGAAGTCTGTTTGTGTGCAATGGTGGAGCTGTCAGCTGGAAGAGTTCCAAGCAAACTGTGATAGCAGATTCCACCATGGAAGCAGAATATATAGCTGCATCAGAGGCTGCAAAGAAAGCGTTCTGGTACAAGAAGTTTGCTGCAGAAATTAGAGTAATGCCATCAGATGCCATTCCTCTTTACTGCGACAATAATGGCGCCATAGCCCTTGCTAAGGAGCCAAGGTCTCACCAGAAGTCCAAGCACATTGAGCGGCGATATCATCTCATCCGCGATTACCTTGAGAAAGGTTACGTTGAGGTCAAGAGAGTCAACTCCGTAGATAATGTGGCAGACCCACTTACAAAGCCGTTGGGCCAGCAGAAGATCGAAGCCCACCTTGAGAAGATGGGACTTAGACTTGTAGCCAATTGGCTTTAGGACAAGTGGGAGATTGTTAGATATATGTGCCCTAGAAGCCAGAATTGGCTGACACTTGTAATACACTTCTAGGGGCAAAATTATAATTTTGACTATAATCAATAAAATGGATTATTTTCTATCACATATGTGTATTTAGTGTCTGTGATACATTCCTTTGAGTTAATGGTAATGATAATTCATATTTTCAAGAGTTGAAAATTTAAGACATGAATAATCATTATTAACTCATAAACAGCTCCCGACCATAGGATCATCATGAGGATGGTGATTGATCCGGAAGGTTGGTGTATGAATCGCTTCTCTTTAGTAGATGAGTCTTGAGTCTACGGTGTGGAGACACCGGAGCGAGAGTACAGGTACTCGTTAGAGAATGAGGGCACTGAGCGTGACCACCTCGAGTAGTCATTAGGGAGTCTACCTTCTCGTCAATGACTGACTCGATGCTGCAGTAGTGTGTCTGGTTCTTTGACCTGAGATGCATCGACAGTTCACCTTGAGGGTGTTATAGTTTGACTACACCATTACTCGGTCTCCTAGCCATATGGAACCCTGAGGTGTATGTTGGCTATAGCATGTTCATTGTAGGAACTGGATTGCATCAAGATGGGATCTATCTACCTCGGTGGTAGAGGAGCAGCCCTATGATAATCATGAGAATCAAGTCCTGAAGCCCATGGCCATGGCAGAGTGAAATAATAGAAAGAGTTTCTATTTAGGTTTTCACATTGGACTCGAATCGAATGATTATATCATATGATAGAGACTAGGGTTTGACGAGTTTACCTTAACCCTAATCTGATCAGGGCTCAAGATAGAAGAACTTAATCACATAGGTAGCTGCACCAAGAGGTTCGCATTCAGCTCTAATGGGTTGCCACCATATACTGCTAGGTGTCACTGGTGGATTTTGGGAGCAATTAGAATGATTTAGATGATCGATCATTCTAGCTGTTCGAATCAGAAGAGTTCTGATCCATCGAAAGGAGTTTCGATGATGTCTATGATAGAGATCATGACATATCCCATTACCATACAGAACTGAACCTAACTGGGTCACACAAACAAGGGTTTGAATCTGGTGATCATCAATTGAACTAATCTAGTTCAATTGATCTGAATGAGATTCAATTAGGTTCAAGGAAATCGTGCTAGCACTCGATTGAACCTAACGTTCTTCTTTTACTATCACAAATAAGTTGTCCTGACTGAGCCAAAGAAGTTTGTGCTCAATCAGAGGCCTTCATATGGTCTAACTGGAGGTTGTCCAAGTTAGAGAAGGTTGTCTTATTTTATAAGACATGACCTGCCATTTTTGGTCACCTGCCATTTTTGGTCCTTTGACTTTGGTCAAAAGTTGACCTTTGACTGGTCAAATGTTGACCATAGACACTTTGACTTTTGTCCATATGTCATGCACCTATTGGAGAACTGGTGGGGGCCTGTCCCCCTACCAGAACCTGGCAAGGAGGAGGGTGCACGCCCCCCTAGGCATGCGCCCAAGATAGGAGGCGCCTTGGAGTCCTTGTTGGACAAGGACTCCACCTCCCTTTTGGATTCCAATCAGAGTTCTACTAAGAATCCAGTTTGACTGGTCTTAGGCGCCCTCTAAGGAGGAATCCAGGGGTCTCTATTCCAACCAATCAGATTTAGATCTGATTTCATAAAGGGTTGTGATTGGTTGAGAGGAAGAGGAGTTGGATCATGCTTAGTCTATAAATAAGACCCTACGCCCAACTCAGATTCTAAGCAATCCAATTCAATAGAGATTTTCCATGCCCCAAGGCTGCCTCTCCCCTCTTCCTCCATGCCTAAACTTCTCCTCCTTCTCCTCTCCACGTCCAAAAGGGTTTTGGATTTTGGTTGGTGCGTTCCAGATCAAAAGAAAGGCGATCAAAAGAAGAAGGCTGCACTGCTGCAAAGGACGACTGCTGATCTTCAAAAGGAGTTTTGAAGATCCTCCAGATCAGATCCAGATCTAATTTTTGGAGACATGATAGAGAAGAAGAGGATCTCCAGATCCAACCTGAGTGGATACCGGTAGAGGCCAGGCGCTTGCGTGGCTAGATCCAGAACCTTCCGCTGCAATCAGGATCATCTACAGGGTAATAGGATTACCCAAATCAGGTAAATTAAATTTGATTTAATTTATCTTATTTTAATTTATTTATTAAAATAATAAGAATCAGATCTGAAATATATCAAGATCTGATTGGGATCAAGAGAAAAAATTTTGAAATATATCTCTTGATCTGATCAGATCTGGACGAACTTGGATCGAAAAATCAGGATTTTCCTTCAACTCCACCATCACATGAAATAAAATTAATCTAAAAACCTGAATATTGTATTGACTGAGTTTGTGAACCGATTGCCTTAGTAATCCATTGCTCTTGAATTTAAAACCCTAATAATTTACACTCTCTCTATTTAATTAAAAAATTTTAATTATTTTTTATTTTTTTAATTTCTTATTCTCATAAATCGATCTTCTAAATAAATCATAGGAAAGAGCTTTTCAGTACTTATTTTCCAATCCTCTAGGGACGATACTCAACTCATTCACTTTATTACTTCATCGACTGGTGCACTTGCCATAGCTATAAATTAGCACGCATCAAAGTCTCTAATAGGAAAATTAAGAATATCTTACAAAAGACTATTAGGCCTAATCGAAAAGATTGGTCAGATCGATTAGATGATGCATTATGGGCCTATAGGACAGCTTATAAAACCCCTATTGGAATGTCTTCCTATAGATTAATCTATGGAAAAGCTTGTCACCTTTTGGTAGAACTTGAACATAAAGCATATTAGGCAATAAAATAATTAAATTTTTATTTAAACCAAGCTTGTTCCAATCGGATGTTACAATTGAGTGAATTAGAAGAATTAAGGCAAGAAGCTTATGAAAGTTCAAAAATCTATAAGGAGAAAATGAAAGCCTTCCATGATAAACATATTTCAAGGTAAACCTTTGAACCAAATCAACAAGTTTGGTTATTTAACTCAAGGCTTCAATTATTTTCTAGAAAATTAAAATCCAGACGGGATGGATCTTACATAGTTAATCATGTATTCCCATATTGTGCAATCAAACTCTATGATCCCCGGACTAAAAATATTTTTAAGGTAAATGGCCAAAGGCTTAAACCATATATCGAAGAGATATCATTAAATCAAAACATTATCCATGTATAATTAATAGAACCATAATGAATTAAACTGCATTTTGTCTGGCTAAAGATAATAAACTTAGCGCTTATTGGAAGACAATCCAATACTTCTTGAATCTAATTTATTCTTTTTAGATTTTTTTTTTTAGGCAAAGCTGGAGAAGGACCAAAAAGCTGTAGAAGGATCATAAGCTTCAAGATCCATGCTAAATAAATAAACATAATTTACAGCCTTTTATTTATTTTTCCTCTCCATTAAGGACAATGTCAATTCAGTTGGAGGATAAAAAAATAAATAAATAAAAATAAAATAATAAAATAATAAAATAATAAAATAATAATATATATATATAATTTAAAAAAATAAAAATAATAAATAATAATAATAAATAATATATATATATAATAATAATAATCAAATTTTAAAAATATTTTAAAAGTTTTTGGATAAATCATATTTTAGGAAAGAGAATCTAAAGCAAAATAAACTAGAAAAAGTAATAAAGCTAGAAAGTATTAACTAATGATGGTAGTGAGTTAAGAAGTAGATTACTTGGTCAGACTGTTAACAGCCTACTTAGGTCATTTAAAGGTTAACACCACTTTTAATTGCACATGCACACTAATGAAGTATAGTAGGTGTTGATTATAAGGCTAAATTGAGGATTCAATTATCACTAAAAATTGATGGTTTATATATATATACCTCAATTAAAGAAATTTGAATTTAAGAAAAGAGCTACCTGCTTAAATAAAAAAAATTCAAAATACAGAGTATATGTGGATTGCCCTAAACTAGAACTCTGCACCTTAAGTGTAGAAGTTCACATCAAATGGTGAAGGGAAGGCCAAGATGCTCAGCACAATTTTCAAAAAAAAAAAAAAAAAAAGCAGTGTAAAAGCTACCTTAATTCATGCACTTAACTTAGGAGTATATAAAAAGCTAACCAAAATAGGTGATAAAAAGAAGATACGTTTGTCCTTTGAATCAACACCCAAATGCTAAGTTAGTATTCATGAAATAAAGTGCTGAAAATCTTTAGATGAACTTTAAGAAAGTTTCTGATTAATCTATTATGAAATTTACTTCTAAAACTCCATACTTAGTTAGTGATACTATCTAAACTTTTGATCTTAAACCCTAGATTTATTCTTATGAAGGAGGATCTCAATGAAATATGGTACATAATTTAAATTAAATTTTTTCTTTACTCGAGGATGAGCAAAGCTTAAGTTGAAGGGTGTGATAAGTATCATAAATTTACTAATAAAAAGTATTAATTTATTAATTAATTCATATTAATTTTTAAAAATTAATGATTAATTTTTATATAATTTTTAAGAAATTCATATTTTTATTAATTAAAAATAAAAAAAATTAAAAAATAAAATTTTATAATCAAAGGAAAGAGCTTATTTTTTTGATCATAACGAAATGAATTTAAAGCAAAATGAAGCTAAAATGAAGAAGATATGAATTTTTTAAAAAATAAAATAAATAAAAAATAAATTAAAAAAAAATTGGCTCAATCGGCTTCGCAAGCCAAGCCAAGCTATCAAAGCTAACTCAGCCATTGAAGCCATCAGTCGGTCTATGATCTAGACATGGACCGCTAGCTCAGCAGGAACCAACGAATCAAGGTGCGACACATGGCAAACCTAGACCCTTAAAGGGTCCATAGAAATTTATTGTGGCTCACATGGCAATCTAATCTTTTCACTTGATGATAAGAGTGCTGATTGGCTATAGTGTATGGTGTGGCCGATCCACGTGATCCATGGGAACAATAATTGCATGATCGGACGGCTGTGGTTGCTTACAGTCAAGATTGGACGGTTAGGGTTTATTCCAACTCTGATTTGGTTTCTAATTTCATTCGGATCATCATCGAATGGTAGTGCTTGATTCCAACTTTGATCCAATAGTCCAGAATGCTTCTGGCAGTGATCAGGACTCTCGACATGCGATCAGCGATCAGATTTGGTACGATCGAATGGCCAAAATTTAATCTGACTTGATCTAGGCCGATATACATCTAATTTTAATGATTTTTATTCTGTTGGATTTCTATCAGTGGTCAAATTTTATCTAGATTAGCTAAATTTGTTTAAAACTCTTTTTAATCTAATTTTTACTTAGATTTCTTCATATTTTGATGATCAAAGAGCTTCTTAGTCCCACATTACCCAGAAGAAAACTTTCCAGCCCTCCTAGCTCTATAAGGGACCACAGGCCTCTAAAAATCAATAGATCTAGTGGAAGGAAAGTTAAGGTATAGGATGGAAGCTAAGCTCTGGGTTGAAGGTTGCTTCAAAGCTATAGTGCTGAGAAGAAGGGCCAGTCTTCTATGCCATCTCCACGCATATGCTGATCTGCAATCTCCTTCTAGTTTTCTTTTTTTTTTTTCTTTTCTTTAATTTTTTTATATTTAAATTCTAAATTTTTTTTCTTAATTTTATGTATTTAAATTCTGCATTTGAGTTTTAATTTTAATAAAGAAAGCTTTATTGCTCTTTTCAATTTTAGCTCTTTAAATTAATTATTCTTTATTGCTCTTTAATTTTATTGCAAGTAGCTACTAAGATCTAAATAGTAGATCTTAGTACCAAATTTATTTTTACATAATTTAAATTTTACTTTTATTTATAAATCTATTTTCCAACTTTAATTTTCAAAAACCCTTATTTTATTTTCTTTTAAAAAAAATAATAATAAAATAAATAAAAAATTAAAAATTTTAGAAATAAATCATTGCTTCTCTATGAATTTGACCCGACTCACTACTCTCTTCATAATTTTTAATTAATTTAAAAAGTAAAAAGTTGGATTTAAACTGATAAACATGGTGTCTTAACAATAATATCGCGTTCCTATCAGGGATCATCCTAGAGGAATGCTAGCTAAAATTTGAAAGTAATTCGCTAGAAAAATCCGACTGAAGGAGAAGTCTAGAAGGAGTTCGGCTCCTGTAGGAGTCCGACTAAAGAAAAAATTTGAAAGAAGTTTGGCTCCTAGAGGAGTTCGATTGAAGAAAAAGTTTGAAAGAAGTTTGGCTCCTGGAGGCACCGAACTGAAGAAAAAATCTAGAAGGAGTTTGGCTCCTAGAGGAGTTCGACTGAAGGAAAAATTTGGAAGGAGTTTGGCTCCTGAAGGAGTCTGACTGAAGAAAAAATTTGAAAGGACTTTGGCTCCTATAGAAATAAGATCTTAGAAGAAATTCGAAAGGAGTTTGGCTCCTAGAGGAGTTTGACTGAAGAAAAAGTTTGAAAAGAGTTTGGCTCCTAGAGAAGTCCGATTGAAGGAGAAATTCAAAAAAAGTTTGACTCCTGAAGAAATCTTACTGAAGGAGAAATCTGAAAGAAGTTCGGCTCCTATAGAAATTTGACTGAAGGAGAAATTTGGAAGAAGTTTGGCTCCTATAGAAATCCGACTGAAGGAGAAGTTCAGAAGGAGTTCGGCTCCTGTAGGAGTCTGACTAAAGAAGAAGTTTGGAAGAAGTTTGGCTTCTGAAGGCATCGGACTGAAGGAGAAATCTGAAAGTAGTTCGGCTCCTGGAGGAGTCCGATTGAAGGAGAAATTTGGAAGGAGTTCGACTCCTAGAGGAATGCAATCGAAGAAAAAATCCAGAAGGAGTTTGGCTCCTGTAGAAATTCGATTGAAGGAAAAATTTAGAAGAAGTTCGGCTCTTGGAGGAGTCCGACTGAAGGAGAAATCCAAAAGAAGTTTGGCTCCTAGAGAAATCCAATTGAAGAAAAAATCTGGAAGGAGTTTGGCTCCTATAGAAATTTGACTGAAGGTGAAATTCGAAAGGAGTTTGGCTCCTGGAGGAGTCTGACCGAAGGAGAAGTTTGGAAGGATTTTGACTCCTAGAGGAGTCCGACTGAAGGAAAAATCTAGAAAGAGTTTCGCTCCTGTAAAAATCTGATTGAAGGAGAAGTCTAGAAGGAGTTCGACTCCTGTAGAAATCCAACTGAAGGAGAAATTCGGATGGAGCTTGACCACTGGAGGAGTTCAGCCGCTGAAGGAGTTTGGCTACTGAACGAGTTTGGCCACTAAAAGAGATTGACTGGGGTTCGATCGTTGGAGGAAGAATTTTGGATTGAAGCTCTTTCGTGATTACCGGTTGCATTAGGCTAAGCATCAGGTCGAACTTCGATGGGAGCGAAATTTATCCCCAACAAGAAGGATTGTCTAACAACTCTTGAAGAAAGAGAGCATATGGTAGAGTCCCATATGCTTCGATAGTGAGATCTATCATGTATGCCATGACATGTACGAGATTAGATGTGGCATACTCACTAGGAGTAGTGAGTAGATACCAATTTGATCCTGAAGAAAACTACTAAAAAGTGGTTAAAGCCATCCTTAAGTATTTGAAAAATACTAAGGACCAATGGTTGGTTTATGGTGAGTTAGATCTGAAACTTGTGGGGTTTATAGACTCCAGCTTTCAATCTGACCATGATGATAGTGGAAGCATGTCAGGATATATTTTTACACTGAATGATGGTGCCATCTGTTGGAAGAGTTTGAAGTAGCATACTATGGCAGACTCTATTTATGAGATAGAGTATATCATAGCATCAGATGCAGTAAAGAAAGTTGTGGCTGAGAAAGTTCATCATCGAGCTTAGAGTAGCATCCTTCCTTGATGGTCCAGTCCAGCTCTACTACGACAGTATTGGTGCCATTGCTTCAGTGAAGGAACCGAAAGCACACCAACGGATGAAGCATATTCTACGCTGCTTCGACCTGATCTAAAAGATCGTGGATCAAGATGATGTCAACCTTCAGAAGATCGACCAAAAAGAGAACCTGATCGATCCTTTCACTAAAGCCTTGACGATAAAGAAGTTCGACAACCACAAGTCAAAGATGAAAATTAGATACTACGTCGAATGGCATTAGGATAAATGGGAGTTATTGAAAAATGTGTCCCAAAGTCAATCATCAATCTATTGATGATTGTGCTATATTATAATTATAATTAATTTATTAATGAATAAAATAATATTTTGGCTTTTTTCATCATAAAGTTTACATTGTCTTATAAACTTCATTGTTGTGATGAAGTCCTTAGGACTATTTAGTTTCGATAAAGAGTGAATTTATCGATTAGTCCTTAAAACTATTCACGATCAAATGATAGGTGTTTAATAAGGATGATAGGGTCTATCGAGCATAGGTCATTGTATTTCATATAGGTTGGTTGTCCTCTTAATCAAGGAGTATAGAGATACTGGTATGACATACAGGTGAGATGTAATGATACATCATCATTGAACATGATCAACTCTAGAGCATTTTACTGTCGAGAATGTCTTTGATGGAATATAGGTATAAATGTCTCTTAGATCTGAGATCACCTCAGTAGCTTGCAAGCAACTCATTATGCTTTGGTACTGGACTAACCAAATTTCTAATTTAGTAAGGAAAGGCTTCTGGGCATAGTCAAGTGTTGGAAATAGTGTCTCAAACTCAATCGTTAGTCTATTGATGATTGAGCTATTTTATATAATTATATATAAATTATTAATTGAATAAAAGTTATTCTAGCTTTTCATCATAAATTTTTCATCTTCTAATGAACTCTTATCTATTGTGATGAAATTCTTAGAACTATTTAGAATCGATAAAGAAGAATTTATCATTTAGTCCTTAGATATGTTCATGACCAAATGATACATTGTTACCAAGGATGATAACGTTTATCGAGTATAGATCATTGTGTGCTATATAGATTGGTTGTCCTCTAAACCAAGGAGTGTGGTGACACTAGTATGGTATGTAGGTGAGATGTAGGGATACATCTGTACTGAACATGATCGACTCTAGAGCTTTTCTGCTATCAAGAACTATTATGATGGAATATGGGCATAAGTATCCCTCCAACTTGAGATCACCATGGTGACTTCCAAGGAACTCACTGTGCTTTGGTGCCAAACTACCTAAATTTCTAACTCCTTGATAGAAGTTTTCTAGGTACAGTCAAGTACTTAAGGAGTCGATGTGTGAGTCAAGATGGGATTGACCACTCCTGAACACAAGAGCTATGTTCAATAGTATTTTAATTTAGCAAAGCCTTGGTCAGGGTAGTTCTAGTGAGGAGTCATAGGACTAATTGATTTGAGACATGATTTGGATGTATCTTCGAGGGTTGACAGCTAAACCCTGAGTCATCCTATGCATAGAGGTCAAAAAGATGAATTATGCGGTAACCATATTCACGTAGGTTATGAATGTTGCAATTGCACTATTCGATCTATCCAGATGTTGGGTACCATTGCTAGATGGTCACTTCGATTAGTATAGAAAATTGGTTAGTATGCTACCAGCTTAGGTTCGAATCTACAGGGTCACACACACTAGAGATTCCTATCCAATCTAATGGCTGATCAAGAGAAGTTTAATTAGTGATTTGATCACTAATTAACTCAATTTCATTGGGTGATTATTTTTGGGTCAAGACCAATTGAATTGGATTCATTTGGATTGGACCCGATTAGGTCATAAGATTATCAAATCATCAAGGAGGTTTAATTCCTGAATTGATCAGGACTTTGGCTTGATTAATTTTTGATTTGATTAAAATTTAACTAAGCCTAATTAAGCCTAAATAAGTTGGGTTTAATCTGGCCTAATTGAGTCTAACCAATTTGGATTGAATTGGTTCGATTGGAGGACAAACAATAAGACTAGTTTGACTAGTCTTCCCATGTGCCACATCACCCTTTGATTTGTGCCATCCTTTCTCCATGAGAAAGATGTTTCTCATGAAGTTTTCCATGCAAGGGAGGGCATGCATTCTCCCTTCTCACAAACCTTTTAGATTGGTTTGATCTGGTTACCAATTGAATTCAAATAGGATTTGAATTTGAATGGGTAACCACTTGATCTAAACCAACCCCTCATGCCTCCCATGTTTCTGTGCGCTTCTATAAAATGTTGAATTTTATAGATGTGCAAAAGAGAGAAATAGAGAAAGATCGACAAAAAGGAAGATCAGAAAAGGAGTTTCTGATCTTGTGCATGAGCTCTTCTATGTGAGAAAAAATTAAAAAGGAAAGAGAGTTCTAGGTGCAAGGGATTTGGGTGAGTGCATACCCTAGAATCTATCAAAGGTTTGAGATTTAGATCAATGAGTTACAAGGGTTGTGACTTCATAGATCCAGATAGAGAACCTCCTCAACTTCTCATCTACATTCATTAGGATCTAGAGCATCCAAAGACTCAATGAAGAAGATCAAAAGAAGTTTGATCTAAATCAGTCATTGAAGGTTTCTACAGAGTTAGCACTCGAAAGGAATTGATCAGAATTAGGACCTCGTGTAGATTATCTGTGGATGGTAGACACATGTGTGGCTGCATCACGGAATTCAAATCTACACAAAGAAGATCATATTGCAGTGTTCTTCTACCCGCATAAAAATTACATGTTTTAAACACGTAGAGCAGTAAAATAGTTTTACTATTGATCTTATTTTTATTTTCAAATATGCATGCATATATAATACATTAAATCCAGTAGCATGTAGGATTTTTAGATTAGATCTATAGCTTTTTATTATTAATATAATTAATAATATTATCCACTGTGCATTTATCGAATTTTTTTTTCAAAAGTAGAGCTAGAAACCCTATGCACTTCCTTCAAATGGTATCAGAGCAGAAGGTTCTTTGATGTATTATATATAGATGATTTAGATTATTTTTAGATTAGATCTAAATAATAATCCGATCTAAAAAATAAAAATGATGATCGCATGGACTGTAGGTTGTCCTGCTGTAAGGTTTATTCCTTACAATGGAAAGATTGTCCTGGTACTTTGCGATCTATAAAATTGATCATAAAAATTTTAGATTAGATCTAATGATTTTTTATGATGTTATTGAAGGGTTTAATCTAAAATTTATCATGAATTAGTGTTTAGATTATATCTAAATAATTTCATAATTTTTTATGTAGAGTACATAGTTTTAGATTAAACTTGAATAGGATCTTAGGAAGGTTTTGTTCACCGATTGAGCCAGCTCTCTCAGGAATCGAGCCAACTCGACTAACATGCTAGCCATGATACGATTTTTAGATTGATGCTCTAGCCAGCTCGGTCAGGAACCGGGCCAGCTAGGGTCCAAGCCTGCCCGATTGGAATGATGGCCTTCGGGCCTTCTGCTCGAGCTGGCTATCACAAGAACTGAGCCAGCTCAGCTTCTGCTCGGGCTAGCTCGAATGGGATCCAAGCTAGCCCGACTGAGAAGTTGGCTGAATGTTACAATTGACTGGTTTTATGTAATCAAACCTACATCTAGTGCTTGTTTATGAAATAAGCTGACCCATTTTTGAAATGAGTCGACCTATTTAGTGAAACAGTGCTGGGGTGTAAAGAATCTTTCAAAAAATTTAAAAAATATTTTTAAAATGCCGAATCCCAACCCTCAACTCTAAACTTAAATGAGAATTAAGTATGATGAATTAGGATCTAGAATTGTGAATTAAAGATCTTAGGTCATTGAGCATAAAATGTGGGTTATCGAGTTAGTCGAATTAGATCCATTAATTGAGTTAGACCTAAGGTTAGTTAAAGAATGGACTAAATTAGAGTAATTGATCAAATCTAACAAAATATTGATTTAGATTAGGTCAAAGACTCTTTAGACCAAATTACAATAGTTGTAGTTGGTCAAGCCCATGCCTTTAATAAGGAGCAAATGGACTTGATTTGTGGCTATACGGTCGAACCTAAAATTTCTTGGTTAGTCAAATTAAAACTAATGAACTAAATGGTGTCTAAGTTTAGTCTGGTAGCTCAAACTAGTGGTTTTTAATTGGGAGCTACTCGCACTGATTCAATCTTTGATGAATTAATGCCATATCCCTTCTATTGATCTCACTTACCTAGCCATCCTAGTGAATTAGGTTTTAATTAGACCACTTGGTGATTTAGGCTCACCCATGTCAATTAGGTAAATCAATTTGAATGATTTAGGTGCTCCTAATACCAGTTTTAATTAGGTCCTTATTGATCTAACTTGGTGAAGTCAGTGGGATGATCCAAATTGGTAGGTTGATTATTCTTAAAATAGTTAATAAAATCTTCTAAAATTGTTAGGTCCTTAAAATGATAAAATTATGGTGATAACTAAGTCATAGCCTCCCACTAAGTTGAATGATAATGGATCCATTGGTTTAATAATCATTGGAGGTTCAAAGATCTGGTGCTTATTGACTAATAGAATTATCATTCATAATATGATAATTTGGCCGTATCTTTCTAATGGTGGTCAGGTTGGCTGACCAAAGTCGGGCCTAATCATTTATTGGTCTGATGCATCAAATGTGGTCATGTTAATGGTTGGACCTAATTGAATCTTTTCAGTAGAGGCCTATGCCTACTGGTTAGATTTTTGCAACAAAAATTAAATTATCAGAAGTTGTTTGGTGAAATAATTGATTACAAATCTACCCATAGGTGCACATGGGTTGATGAACCAAAGTTAGGCTTGTGTGTAGTCTATGTGGATTATAGTACCCACTAAGAAATTAGGGATAATTCCTCAAATTGGAAGTAAAGGCTATCGATTCAAATAAAATAGTGGAAAAATCTTTAGACTAAAGTTCAAGTCTTTAGAGTAAATAATTCATATACTAATTAGGTCTATGGTTTTTCTTTTATGCAGAAATGGCCACTACCCTGTCACTTTTATCAGTGTTGGATAATGACAAACTCATGGGACCCAACTTCAATAGTTGGTATCAAAAGTTGAAGATCGTCCTGGAGCATGAGTGGATCTTATATATATTAACTGATTCGACACTTAAGGTGCCAGCTCCGAATGATAGAGAAGCAATCTGAGACACTTACCAAAAGTAGCTCAATGATCGAACCACCATTCAGTGCATTATGCTGGCAGCAATGAATGATGAGTTCAGTCGTAGGTTTGAAAATGCCTAGCCCGAGGAGATGCTTCAAATGTTAAACGACTCCTTTAGCATGCCTGACAACGTTGAAAGGTATAAGACTAGTTGTGCCATTTTTAATGCTCGTATGAGGGACGGGGCATCAATTATTGATCATGTATTGTACATGATCGAGATGATTGAATGCCTAGGTAAGCTGGGTTTTTCTTGTATGAGTAGCTCGAGAAATATGCGATTCTAAATTCATTGCCCAAGCCCTTCCTCCCTTTTTTTACTCATTTCAAAATGACAAAGCCTGTAGTGAACTACCATGGCTTATTGGGGTTGCTGCAGAACTTTGAGAAGGATCACTAACTCCAAAAAAAGTTGGTGAATATAGTGGGAGGGTCTTCTTCTGGTCGACCCTTTAAGAAAGAAAGGAAGAATAAGAAGGTGCAGCCACATGCTGGGACGTATATACAGGGTCAAGCCAAGAAGCACAAGCCTGATCAGAGCCATGTGAAGTACTTCTTTTGCAAGAAGTAGGAGCATTGGAAGAGGAACTATCCTCAGTACATTACCACCCTAGAACTGAACAAGCCGAGGAGGAAGCAAGTAGTTGCTGTGCAAGATAATTATATGATAACACCTTGCAACTTCTCAATTTATGATACTACTGCTTGGGTATTAGATACTAGAAGCTCTTATCATATTTGTAATTTGATGCTGGATTTATAGGTCAGTAGGAGATTTGATGAAGGTGAGAGATTCTTGAACGTTAGAGATAGAAGACAAGTTTCAGTTTTAGTTTTAGAAATCATGAACCTTGTAATCAATTCTCATAGAGTTATTCTTAGTGACGGTCACTTTTGTCCAAGTTCTTTATTGAATGTAATTTTTGTAGGCCTTTTGGCTAAGAACAATTATCAATTTTCAATAAAAGTAAATTTTTGTAATATCATTTTGAATGGTATTATAGTTTGTGTTGGATAATTGAATAACGAAATATATTTATTATCACAACCTATTAATGCAGTCTAGTTCTCCAATAAATATCCTAGATTTGATGATGTGTCAGATGTCTACCTTTGGCACTATAGGCTAGGTCATATTAACAAGGATAGAATAAATAGATTGGCTTAGAAGGAATTCTTAAGATCAGTGATTGTGAATCACTTCCGACCTATGAGTCCTATCTCCTTGGGAAGATGACCAAGTCAACTTTTATTGGAAAGGATGAATGAGCCAATGAACTCCTAGGTCTAGTACAAACTAATGTATGTGGACCCATGAGTACAAGCGCTAGAAGTGAATATTTCTACTTCATAATCTTCACAGATGATCTATCGAGGTATGAATATGTCTATTTAATGAAGCATAAGTCAGAGTCATTTAAAATGTTCAAACTATTCCATAATAAGGTAGAAAAGTAAACTAGGAAGAGTATTAAAATTCTTCAGTCTGACCAAGGGGGTGAGTACCTTTCTAGTAAATTTTTGACATATCTTGGGGAGAATTGAATTCTCTTCCAATGGACTCCTCCTGAAATACCATAGCATAATGATGTGTCTGAAAGAAGGAATCGAATCCTGTTGGACATGGTTCGATCGATGATAGGGTTTGCCAGTCTGTCGATCTTCTTCTAGGGATATGCACTCGAGTTAGCTTATTATATTCTGAATAGAGTTTCGAGTAAGTCTATTTCTAAAATGCCATATGATATATGAACAGGACGTAAGCCAGTACTCTCGTACCTTAGGATTTTGGGGTGTTCGGCTTATTTCAAATATTTAGTAATAGACAAGCTTGGACCTAGGTCAGACAAGTGTAGCTTTATAGGATATCCAAAAGAGATCAAAGGATATTACTTCTACCTTGCTGATGAGTAGAAAGTGTTTGTCAGCATTAAAGCAATCTTTTTAGAAAATAAGTTTCTTGGTGAAGGGACTAATGCCTCTAAGATCGAGCTTGAAAAAGTTTGACAGGTGGAAGAATCGACACAAGTAGCTGAATCTGAGCTAGATTTGATTCGATCAGATCCAGAGCCTATTGAACCTACACCCTTAAGGTGATCTGGTAGAGTACCACGTCAGTCGGACAGATACATGGTTTCTTGGTTTAAGATGGTGATCTTATTGAACTTAATGAGAATGATGAGGATTCGATCATCTATATGGATGCAATGCAGAGATCTGACTCTGAAAAATGGGTTGAGCCCATGCAATCCGAAATGGAGTCCATGAAGGTCAACGACGTATGGACATTGGTTGACCCATCCGAAGGGATAAAATCCATAGGATGTAAATGGATCTTCAAAAGGAAAAGAGGCACAGACGGAAAGATGAAAATCTATAAAACCCATCTAGTTGCCAAGGGATACATCAATGTTATGGTATTGACTATGAGGAGACATTTTTTCCTATGGTAATGCTCAAGTCCATTTGGATCTTGCTTGCGATAGCTGGGCATCTGGATTATGAAATCTGGCAAATAGATGTAAAAATAGCTTTCCTAAATGGAGAGCTGGCTGAAGAGGTGTATATGATACAACCTGAAGATTTTACATCCATAAATGAGTCTATGGTGTGCAAGCTTCAAAAGTCCATTTATAGACTGAAGCAGGCATCTCGGAGTTGGAACATACATTTTGATAGGATGATCAAAACGTATGGCTTCATTAAGAATGAAGAAGAGCCCTGCATATATAAGTAGGCTAATGGTCTAGCAGTTGTATTTTTTGTTTTGTATGTAGATAACATTCTCTTAATCAGGAATGATGTCCATGCATTACAAGGAATAAAGATCTGGCTGTCACCATAGTTCTCCATGAAGGATCTGGGAGAAGCTTCCTACATCCTAGGGATGAAGATCTATAGAGATAGATTTAAAAGATTGCTTGGATTATCCCAGTCCATGTACATTGATACTATGTTGAAGAGGTTCAGCATAAAAAATTCTAAGAAGGGATATCTACCGATAGGCTATGAAATTTCTCTCTCGAAAAGAGATTGTTCGACAACACCTTAAGAGAGAGAGCGTATGAGTAGAATTCTATATGCTTCGGTAGTGGATTCTATTATGTATGCCATGATATGTATGCAATCAGATGTGGCATACTCACTAGGAATAGTGAGTAGATACTAATCTGATCTTGGAAAGAACCACTGGAAGGTTGTTAAAACCATCCTAAAGTATTTGAGAAATACTAAGGACCAGTGGCTTATTTATGGTGAATCAAACTTATGACTTATGGGATTTATAGATTCCAGTTTTCAGTCTGATCATGATGACAACAAGAGTGTGTCAGGGTATGTATTTATCCTTAATGATGGTACTGTCTGCTGGAAAAGTTTCATGCAACACACCATGGTCGATTTAGTGTGCGAGGTGAAATATATTGCTACATCAGATGCTACCAACGAAGCAATGTCGTTGAAGAAGTTTATCACAGAGCTTAGAGTAGCACCCTTTCTTGATGGTCTAATTCTACTCTTCTATGATAGCTCTGGAGCCAAAGCTCAGGTGAAGGAATCGAAGGCACACCAGCGGACGAAGCATATTCTGTGCCGCTTCCACCTTATCTCGAAGATCATGGATCGGGTGACATCGATCTTCAAAAGATCGACGGGAAGGAGAATCTGGCTAACCCATTCACTAAAGTCATTATGGTGAAAAAGTTTGATGACTTCAAATCGAAGATGGATATACAATACTGCACTGATTGGCTTTAGGTCCAGTAGAAGATTGTTGGGAATAGTATTCCAAAGTTAATTATCAGTCTGTTGATGATTGAGCTATTTTATGTAATTATATATGAATTATTAATTGAATAAAAGTTATTCTAGCTTTTTCATCATAAATTTTTTATCTTCTAATAAACTCATGTTTGTTATGATGAAGTCCTTAGGACTATTTAGAATCGACAAAGAAGAATTTCTCATTTAGTTCTTAGATATGTTCGTGACCAAATGATATGTTGTTACCATGGATGATAATATTTATCAAGTATAGATCATTGTGTGCCGTATAGGTTGGTTGTTCTCTTAACCAAAAAGTGTGGGACACTGGTATGGCATATAGGTGAGATGTAGGGATACATCTGTACTGAACGTGACCGACTCTAGAGCTTTTCTGCTGTCAAGAATTGCACTGATGGAATATGGGCATAAGTATCACTTCAACTTGAGATCACCATAATGACTTTCAAGCAACTCACTATGCTTTGATGCTAGACTATTTAAATTTCTAATTCAATAACGAAAGATTTTTAGGTACAGTCAAGTACTTGAGGAGTTGGTGTGTGAGTAAAGATGGAATTGACGACTCCTGGATAAAGGAGCTGTGTTCAATAGTGTTTTAATTTAGCAAAGCTTTGGCTAGGGTAGTTCTAGTAAGGAGTCACAGGACTAATTACTTTGAGACATGATTTGGATGTATCTTCAAGGGTTGATAGTTAAATCCTAAGTCATCCTATGCACATAGATCAAAGGAATGAATTTTGCAGTAACCATATTCATGTAGGTTCTAAATATTGTGATTACACTATTCGATCTATCTGGACTTTGGGTACCATTGCTAGATGGTCACTTCGATTAGTATAAGAAATTGGTTCCTGTGCTACTAGCTTAGATTCGAACCTGCGGGATCATACATACTAGAGGTTCCTACCCAATCTAATGGCTGATCAAGAGAAGTTTAATTAGTGATTTGATCACTAATTAACTCAATTTGATTGGATGATTATTTTTGGATCAAGATTAATTAAATTGGATTCATTTGGATTTGACCTAATTAGGTTATAAGATGATCTAATCATCATGGAGGTTTAATCCCTGATTTGATCAAGACTTTGGCTTGATTAATTTTTGATTAGATTAGAATTTAATTGAGCCTAATTAAGCCTAAATAAGTTGAATTTAATCTGATCTAATTGGGCCTAACCAATTTGGATTGGATTGGTTCGATTGGAGGATAAATAATGAGACTAGTTTGACTAGTCTTCCCATGCGCCACATCATCCTTTGATTTGTGCCATCCTTTCTCCACAAAAAAGATGTTTCTCATAAAGTTTTTCATGCAAGGAAGGGCGTGCGTTCTCCCTTCTCATGCATCTTTTAGATTGGTTTGATCTGGTTACCAATTAAATTCTAATAGGATTTGAATTTGAATGGGTAACCACTTGATCTATACCAACCCCTCATGCCTCCCATATTTTTGTGTACTTCTATAAAATGCTAGATTTTATGGACATGCAAAAGAGAGAAAGAGAGAAAGAGCGACAAAAAGAAAGATCAGAAAGGAGTTTTTGATCTTGTGCGTGAGCTCTTCTACATGAGAGAAAATAAAAAAGGAAAGAGAGTTCTAGGTGCAAGGAATTTGGGTGAGTGCATACCCTAGAATCTATCTAGGATTTAGGATTTAGATCTATGAGTTACGAGGGTTGTGACTTCATAGATCTAGATGGAGAACCTCCTCAACTTCTCATCTACATTCATTGGGATTCGGAGCATCCGACCACCTAGTGAAGAAGATCAAAATGTTGAGGGTATCAACACGCTTTGATACCACTTGTTAAGGATCTGGTACTAGTGGATTGCGATAGAAAGAAAGAAGAAAATAAAATAAGAATAATCAAATACATGGATCAGTCTAAAGGCTCACCTCCATGGGGCGTGCAAACTTCACTATAAAAAATAAATAGATATAAGAGGAGATTACCCACTCTCAACTCATGTGTACAATCCTCTCAACAAGAAGTTACCCTACCAAACTCTCTCTTGGAGATCCGTAAAAATGATCATAGTCCGCTGCCTAGCTGTTTGCCCGAAGCTCCTGCTCCTGCTGTCCACTGACGTCCTTTTTTTGCTCTCTGCATCTCAGGCTCTCTTAAAATCACCAAGCCACCGACCTCTCAAAGCTCTCGGTCTGCTGCTTATAAAGGCCACGGAAGTCCAAATTCAAGTGAAATACGGAGATAACAATCCTGACAGGATTCGGGTGTCCGCACGAAGAAAGGATCCCGTGCATTGGCGAGGCCGCCTGGGCCCAAGCCGCACCCATGCATGTGCACCCAGCCTAGGCCATGCATGGCGCATGCTCGCACTGGGCTGCACGCCCACACTGGGCTGCATCTATGTTGGGCCATGCACCGATGCTTGGGCCGCGTGTAGGGCCATTGGGCCTCACCCATGTGCTAGTTGGCCTGCATGCCTGGGCCGGCCCCAGTAGGCCCACGCACCTGGGTCGTGCCTTCATGGGCCTATGAATCATGGGCCCTACTTTGATGATCCGTTTGATGCTCCTTCGCATATATCTTCGCTATCTAGTCTTCGATTGGGATGTTCTTGGGCTCGTTGGAGTCCGTTCGTCATTCTGGACCTCGTAGTGGATTTAATATGAAAGAATTTGAGGTATTTTTTTTAACAATCTTCATCTCGACTCGATATTCGATCTTCACCTATCCAAGAGTTCATCTAGCGCTCTCATGCCCTGGGGCAATCGGCTGTTGATCATGGATGGGCAAACATGGGAATCGAGCCAGGTTGCTCGATCCCACCTCTATCAACTGCTATGATCTATCTAACCTGAGACCCACTCGGGATAGCCTCCTGTGGTAATAGGAACTTCACCTTGCGATGTCATATGTCGTCCTCTCGAGTCTCTTGTCCCATGTCTGATCCATCTCCATCTGGAGCTCCACCTTGCACTGAGCTCTCTAACATGAGATAATGTCCTCCATACTTTCTTCCTCTTAGCACCACCCTACTACTGTGCATGACGTTCAAGATTCCTCCATCAGCTTTCCATTTGAAGCCGATCGAATCTAGTCTACTTCGTAAAATTAGATTCTTCTTAAAGCTGGTTATGTATCAGACCTCATCCAACTTCTTCACTATTCCATCATGGAGTTTCATGTTGACCATCTCGCTACCCTCGATCTCACAGCTCGATCTATCTGGCAGGAACACAGTGCCCTCATTAGTCTCCAGGGAGTCAAACATCTTCTTTTTGCAACATACATGATGAAAATAAGAAGAATCTATAATCCACTAAAAGAAAGAAGTAGATACCTCATCAGTAACCAGAGGAATATCATCACTATCTTCTGTATCGCTACTGGCTACCACCACAGTAGCCCTCGTTTGATCCTTGAGTTGTGGGCAATCCTTGACTCGATGCTCCAACTCGTCGCACCTATAGCATCTGATCTTACTTTGGTCCCTCATCTTGGACCTGGATCATCCTCCTCATGATCCTCTATCACTTTGTCTACTGCCTTCTGCTCCTCTAGAAACTGCCAAAGCTAAGCTGCCACCATCTGAGCTCGAAGCTGGGTTCTTTCTTCTAAGAACCTTGTTTTGGAGAATCGCCATAATGACTTCGTCCATCTTGATAGTGCTCTTTCCTACTAGAAGAGCAGTCACCAAGGACTTATATGAAAGGAGAAGCGATGCAAGCAAGACCAATGCCCTGATCTTCTCCTCAACTTTTTGCCAATGCTGAGGAGGTCAGTAAGGATCTTCTGGAAGTTGGATAGATGCTAGGCATGCTCTGTCCTTCATCCATCCATAGTTGATAGAACTACATCCAAAGGAAGAGGATGTCGGTGAGGGACTTTGCCATGTACAACTCCTCGAGCTTCGACCATAGTGCTATCGAAAAGTCTCGCCATGTATATGTATCACCACATCTCCGCTAGATACAAGTGAATCATGCTTATCGCCTGCTTCTGGATCTGCTTCCAATCCTTCACCTCTATGGTGGCTGGCATCTCATTGTACAAGAGAGCATCGATCAAACCATGTTGGATGAGACCATCCTTTATCCTTGATTGCCATAAGGAGAAATTGCCCTTCCCATCAAATCTGTTGATCTCCACTTTGATTGCACTTGTCTTCTCTATGTTCTTCAATCTCTATCACCACTGCTGCAATCTGCACTTTGGTACTGTCTGGACTCTGATGTCAATTATTAGGGGTATCAATATGCTTTGATATCACTTGTTAAGGATCTAGTATCATTGGATTATGATAGAAAGAAAGAAGAAAATGAAATAAGAACAATCAAGTACGTGGATTAGTCTAAAGGCTCGCCTCCACGGGGCATACAAATTTTACTATAAAAAAGGAAGAGATACAAGAGGAGATTACCCACTTTCAACTCATGTATATAATCCTCTTAACAAGAAGTTATCCTTACCAAACTCTTTCTTCGAGATCCCTTAAAATGACCACAGTCTGCTGCCTAGTTGTCTACCCGAAGCTCCTGCTCTTATTGTCCACTAGCATCCTTTTCTCTACTCTCTACATCTCAGTCTCTCTCAAAATCACCAAGCCATTAGCCTCTCAAAGCTCTTGATCTGCTGCTTATAAAAGCCACAAAAGTCTAAATCCAAGTCAAACACGGAGATAACAATCCTGACAGGATTTGGGTGTCCGTGTGAAGAAAGGATCCCACGCGTTGGTGAGGCTGCTTGGGCCTAGGCCGCGCGCACGTGCGCCTGGGCCCGTGTGCGCCCGACCTGGGCTGCGCGCAGGGCTGCTGGCTGTTGGGCCATGCCCACAGGCTGGCTGGCCCACATGCCAGTGCATGCCTGGGCCGACCCCCATGGGCCCATGGACCTGGGTCGCACCTTCATGGGCCTACCGATCATGGACCCCACTTTGACGATCTATCTAATGCTCCTTCACGCATATCTTCACTATCTGGTCTCCGATTGGGATGTTCTTGGGCTCGTTGGACTTCGATCGTCATCTTGAACCTCACTGTAGGTTTAATATGGAAGAATTTAAGATATTTTTTTCAACACAAAAGAAGTTTGATCTAAATCAATCGCTGAAGGTTTCTATAGAGCTCGCACTCAAAAGAAACTGATCGAGATCAGGACCTCATGTGGATTATTCATGGAGGCCAAATGAGTGTGTGGGCACATCGCGGCATTCAGATCTACATCAAGGAGATCAGATTGTGGTGTTCTTCTACCCATGAAAAGATAACATATTTTGAACACATAGAGCAGTAAAATAGTTTTACTATTAATCTTACTTTTATTTTCAGATATGCATGCATATATAATACATTAGATCCTATAGCGTGTCAGATTTTCAGATTAGATTTGTAGCATTTTGTTATTAATATAATTAATAATATTATCCACTGTTCATTTATCAAAAAATATTTTTGAAAGTAGAGCTAGAAATTCTGCACACTCCCTTCATCAAGTACTTGCAAAGTTGGTGTATGATCAAGATGGGATTGACCACTCTAAGAGTTGGAGAAGAATGTATCACTGTATTTCAATATAGCAAAACCTTGGCCAGGATAATCCATGAGATGGATTTGATATTTTAAAATATAATATGGACAGCCTGATCTAAGTTGACAATTGAACTCTGAGGTGTCCTACAAGCATTTTGGTCAAGGGGATGAATTATATAAAAACCATATCCACATGGATTCTAAGGATATTGTTTTACACATTCGACCTATCGGATCGTCAGGTACCATTGCTAGATGGTCAATTTGATTGTATGAAAATTTATTTTCATGCTATCAACTTAGATTTGAACTTATGGGGTCATACATATAAGAGTTCAAGATCTAATCGGATGATTGATCAATGATTAAGAATCATTCTAGGGTTAAACGATTAATATGATTGTTGTTTAACCTAGTACAAGAATTATAAGAGGATCGATTAGCAATTAGATTGCTAATTAGCTTAATTTGATTAAGCCAGAGGATTGAGATTAAGTCTAATTAAATATAATTTAATTAGATTTGATTTGGACTTGATTGGATCAAGTCCAATTGGTTTATTAGATAAGCCAATTGCAAGGAAGAACTAGTCCTAGTTCAACTAAGACTCGGATCAAATCAATTTTTTAATTTGATTAAAAAATTAAATTAAAATTAAATTTGATTTAATTTGATTTAATTAAGTTTTTAATTGAGTTAGGATTTAATTTAATTGGGTTGATTTGCTTTTGGTTTAATTTGGTTTGAGAAATCATATGGACTAATTCAAATGAGGAGTCCTAGTGTGACTAGAAACTTCTATCTTTGCACCACCTATATCCCACACACCCCACATCACTCTCTCTCTCTCTATTTTGGCATGAATTTCTTCTCTCCCTGAAGTTCATGCATGCCCAACCTCTCTCTCTCTTTCCTACATGGTGTTTTGTTATGGCCAAGACATCTAATGTAGTTAGTTTCCAAGTTTCCTATTCTATTGGATAGAATTTTAGGAAACTTGGACTCTTCCTTATTGCCGCCCCCCATCCTAATCTTCCTCTGAATTTCCATGGTAAAAAGAGGACTTTTGTGTGCCTCTCTTTGGTGATCTATGGAAAAAAGAAAGGAGGGGGTGCCCAAGTGTTGGGCGCCCCAACTAGTTGCCTTATTTGCTCTTGCCTTGTCTAGGTATTTGACCTAGACAAGGACTCTTATATATCTTGATATAAGAAGAATCTTTTGGTTCAAATTTTAGATAGATTTTAGAACATTGAGAGAGGTTTTTGTCATGTGAAAATCAGAGAGAAAAGCTTCTTGGGCGTTGGGTTTTCACAAACACCAATCTAGGTGTCTAGGTGAGAGAAGAAAGAAGAAGAAGAGGATCTTCTAGGGTTTCTTCTTTTCATCCCTTTTTCTCCATCTTTGAGATTTATTTTTGAGAGTATCTCAGATCTAAAGTCTCTTCTCATTCTTCTAATTTTTGGAGAGTCCAAATCTTGAAGAAGGAAGTACCGAATCGACCATCGAAGAAGGATCAGCATTGTACTAGCGTACTATGCTGATTTTCAAAGATCGAACTTCTGATCGAGATTCATGAACTTATATGGATATCTTTTAGAGGTTGGATATGTGTGTAGCTCAAAGCTTCATCCTCAAGCCTAGATTAATAAGTTAGAACATCTAAATTGCACAGGTAATATGGATCTAATCCTTATTACATACCTGCAATAGATCTAGTGTAGATCTATGTTGATGCGGTCAGCACCTTTTTTTTCTTTCTTATATTTTTAATTTTTAATTTAATCTCATACCATAATCATGTAATAGGATCTTATATCTAGGGTCTTCTTTGATTGTATGAATAAATTTTAATTTATTCCAGACTTTCGCTGCCTGATCTTGAAAAGATTCAAGATCTAGCTCCGAAACACTAGATTTGGTTCCTTCACATAGATACTATGCTGAAGAGGTTTAACATGGAGAATTTTAAAAAAGGCTATCTTTTGATAGTCCATGAAATTTCTCTCTCTAAGAAGGATTATCCAACAACTCCTAAAGAGAGAGATCATATGAGTAGAGTTCCATATACTTCGATAGTAGGATCTATCATGTACGCCATGACATGTACGAGGTGAGATTACTAGGAGTAGTGAGTAGATACCAATCTAATCTTGGAGAGAACTACTACAAAGTGATGAAAGCCATCCTTAAGTATTTGAGAAATACTAAGGACCAATGGTTGGTTTATGGCGAGTAAATCTAAAATTTAGAAGATTTACTGACTCCAGCTTTCAATCTGACCATGATGATAATAGAAGTATGTTGGGTTATATCTTTACCCTAAAAGGTGGAGCCATCTACTGAAAGAGTTCCAAGCAACATATTGTGGCAGACTCCTTTTGTGAGGTGGAGTATATCACAGCATTAGATGCTGTGAACGAAGATGTGTTGCTGAAAAATTCATCACTAAGCTTGGACTAGCACCCTTCCTTGATGGTCCGGTCCTACTCTACTATGACAGCACTGGTGCCATTGCTCAGGCGAAGGAACTGAATGCACACCAATGAATGAAGCATATACTATGCCGCTTCCACCTGATCTAAAAGATCATGAATCAAAGTGACGTCGATCTTCAGAAAATCGACAGAAAGGAGAACCTGGCCGATCCCTTCACTAAAGTCCTGGCGATAAAGGAGTTTGACAACCACAAGTCGAAGATGGATATTAGATATTATACTGAGTGGCTTTAGGACAAGTAGGACTTATTGAAAAATGTATCCCAAAGTCAATCATCAGTCTATTAATGATTGAGCTATATTATAATTATAATTAATTTATTAATAAATAAAATAAATATTTTGATATTTTTATCATAAAGTCTATATCTTCTAATGAACTATATTATTGTGATGAAGTTCTTAGAACTATTTAGTTTCAATAAATAGAGAATTTATCAATTAGTCCTTAAATAATTCACGATCAAATGATAGGCTGTTATAAGGATGATAGTATCTATCGAGCATAGGTTGCTGTATGCCATATAGATTGATTGTCCTTTTAAACAAGGAGTGCAGAGATACTAGTATAGCATACAGGTGAGATGTAAGGATACATCATCACTCAATGTGAGCAATTTTAGAGCATTCTGCTATCAAGAATTGCTTTAATGGGATATAGGTATAAGTGTCCCTTAGACCTGAGATCATTTCAGTGGCTTGCAAGCAATTTACTATGCTTTGATACCGGACTAACTAAATTTCTAATTCAGTAATAAAAGACTTCTGGGCATAGTCAAGTACTTGCAAAGTCGGTGTGTGATCAAGATGGGATTGACCACTCCAAGCATTGGAGAAGAATGTATCACTGTATTTCAATATAGCAAAACCTTAGCTAGGATAATCCATGAGATGGATTTGATATTTTAAAATATAATGTGAATAGCCTAATCAGATTTCATAGTTAAACTCTGAGGTATCCTATGAGCATTTTAGTCAAGAGGATGAATTATGTGAAAACTATATCTATATGGATTCTAAGGATGTTGTTCTACATATTCGACCTATCCAGCCATCGGATATCATTGCTAGATGGTCACTTTGATTGGTACAAAAATTTATTCTTATACTACTGGCTTAGATTCGGATCTATGGTGTTATACACATAAGAATTTTTGATATGATCAAATGGTTGATCAATGATTAAAAATCGTTCTAGGTTTAAACGATCAATATAATTGATTTTTAACCTAGTGCAAGTATTGTAGGAGGATCGATTAGCAATTAGATTGTTAATTAGCTTAATTTAATTAAGTCAGAGGGCTGAGATTAAGTATAATTAAATATGATTTAATTAGATTTGGTTTGGACTTGATTGGATTAAGTTTAATTGATTTATTGAATTAGCCAATTGCAAGAAAGAATGAGTCCTAGTTCAATTAGGACTTGTATCAAACCAATCTCTAATTTGATTAAAAATTAAATTAGATTTAAATCTGATTTAATTAGATTCTTAATTAGATTAAGATCTATTCTAATTGGGTTTAATTATTTTTTATTTAATTTGATTTGAAAATCATATTTGACCAAGTCAAATTTGGAATCCTAGTACGACTAGGATTCCTCTCCTTGCACCACCTATATCCCATGCACACCCCATGCCCTATCTCATAGTTTTGTGCATGGAGAATCCTTTCTCCATGGTCTTCATGCATGCCCCCTCTCCCCCTCTCTTTCCTATATTGAATATGGTTATGGACCAAGTCAAAGTTGGTTGGTTGTTTCCAAGTTTCAAATTCTATTGGATAGAATTTTAGGAAACTTGGACTCCTTGCCTTGTGCCTTTTTTCCCTGATTTCTTTTGATTTTCCATGGTGAGAATGAGAGGTTTTGTGCACCCAATGTAGGTGGTCCATGGCCAAAAGGAAAGTAGGGGTGCCCAAGTATTGGGCGCCCCATAAGTTGCCTAAATTGGATATACCTTGTCTAGATATTTAACCAAGACAAGGACTCTTCCATATTTCTTTAGGTATTTGACCTAGACAAGGACTCCTCCGTATCTCTCTATTTAAAGAAAATTTTGGCCCAATTTATTTAGTGATTCCTAACATTAGAGAGAGGATTTTAGGTGTGGAGAACCTTGGAGAAAAATCCTTTGGGCATGGAAATTATAAAGACACCAAGCAAGGTGTCTAGGTAAGAGAGCAAGGAAGAAGAAGAGGATCTTCTTCTAGGGTTATTTTCTTCTCCCCTTTTCTTCCCTCTTAAAGATTTTTTGAGAGGTGTCTCAGGTTGAAAATCTCTTTCCTTCCTTCTAAAAAAATTAGAGAGTCCAAATCTTAAAGAAGGAAGATCTAGATTGACCGTTGAAGAAGGATAGCACATACTAGCATACTATGCTGATTTTCGAGCATCAAACTTCTGATTGGTGTTCGTGGGCTTGTGTAAGCAATCTTTAGAGGTCGGACACATGTGTAGCTTGGAGCAACATCCTCAAGTCTGGATCAGTGAGTTAGAAAGTCTAACTTACAAAGGTAATAAAGATCTGATCTCCTAATACATACCTATATTAGATCTAGTATAGATCTATGTTGATATGATCAATATATTCTCTTCTGATGATTTTTCTTAATTTTTTATTTAACAACATGCTTTAATCATGTAATAGGATCTTAGATCTAGGATCCTTTTTAGTATTTTATGAATTAATTTGATTAATTCCTATCTTTCACCGCTTAGATCTGAAAAAAGTTTCAAGATCTAACCCTGAAATCCTAGATCTGGTTCCTTCAATTGGAATCAGAGCTATGGTTCATTATTATATGATTAAAGATTAATATTTAGATTATTATAGACAAAATCTAATTTATAATTTGATAATTAAGTCTAAAATTAAAATAAAATTGATCACACGAAATGATATAAGGTTGTCCTCTCGAGAATCCTATGAGATCTCTTACTCTCAGAGCATAGAAGCTGTGTTTCTGTCTCCTGAGATCAAGAGCTCTCAAAATTAACTTGAAATCTTTTAAAACCATGCTAGAAGCTTATTTGGGCATGCCAGACCATATGAGAGCTTTCAAAAAAAATTCAAGACCTCTCAAAAAATTGCTCCAAGATAATTTTAATAGAATTTTTTGCTACCAATCAAAAAGATTTGATTTTTATTTGAATTGGACTTCATGTCATCCTCATTTTGATCAAAGAGCTCTCTTTCTTCTGACATTTGAATACTTGAAATAAAATATATTAGTAATTATTTACTTTAATATTTGGTCATCATCAAAATCACTTAGGGGGTCAATAGTTGACCTAGTTTTCTTTTCATATTAGACTCAGCTAATTATCCTATTTGTGCTTCTAGCCTGGCGATGGATTCTTATTAAGTCAAAATCAGTTGTTGAAGTTGATTAAATCTATTATCGACTAGATTGGTCTGTTGAAGAGGTGGATTTGATGGCTGATTATAATATGATGGCTGGATAAACTGACTAGGCTGACCCTTATTATAGGCATAATTTTGATATTGGACTTGAGCTTGAGTCTGTTGGGGTATCCAAAAAAAATTAGGATGGTTCCTCCAATCTAAGTTATATGAATTTAAAAAAGGATCATTAATCAGCTTGGAGTAGCCTTGTGTAGCTTGAAGTTGTTCTTGGATAAAAGGTAAAAATTGTCCAGCCATGGAACATTCACTCACATAATGGGTTGGGCTAGTACAAATAGAACAAATCTCCTGATAATTAGGGGATTGTGTGTATTAAGCAAGAGATTGTCGACTTAGGGTTAGGAGTTGATCTAATTTCTAGATAAGAAAGTTTACTTTATTTATCATGTTCAAATTAGCCTTAGAACTAGATTCTGGATGTTTAAATTCATGGATCCCTATCCACTTTTGGTAGAAAGATAACGAAGCATGGTTGATTGAGTTTTCACTTAAGGTTTCAAATAAGGTATAGGCTTCATCATCACTTTTATTCATGAATGCACCTCTACAAGATGCATCTACCATTTATCTAAATTGGTCTCCTAAACGTTCATAGAAAGCTTGAACAATTTGCCACTTAGACAGACCATGATGTGGATATTTTCTAATAAGTTTCTTAAGTCTCTCCCATGACTCATGAATTTGTTCTCCTGAAAGCTGAGCAAATCTAGTGATAGCTCGCCTCATAGTGTTGGCTCGGCTTATGGAATAAAATTTCTTAAGAAATTCATATTGCAATTCAGCCCAAATTTGAATTGGTCTTCCTATTGTGCAAAGCCAATACTTGGCTTTGTCTTTTAATGAAAATGAGAATAAGATTAGTCTAAGGGCATTATCAGTTAAATTTTAAATATTTATCATAAAGTAGATTTCTAAAAAATCATTTAGATGTTTATATGGATCTTCATCGATGTTCCCATAGAAAGATGGGAGCATCTGGATTGTAGTCGGTTTGATCTCATAGTGGGTAGCATAAATATCAGGTAATTAGATATAAGACGATAGATTATATGTGGAAGAAATAAAATATTTTCTCATCTACCTAGGTAATTCTCTAAGATTTTCAGTCATTTGACTATCTAGTTTAATATGGTTCAGTCATTTAATTTTATAATTAGATTTAAATAGGTCAGAAAAAGTGATCTCCTATCGTGCATGTATTAGTGCAACCCTAATATATGGTTTAAAAGTTTTTAGATTTTTTTATTTTTTTTTTATTTTTTATTATTATATTATTATTTTATTATTTAGATTTTTTTAATTTTATTATTATTTTATTTTTAAAAAATTAATAATTTTTTTAATGATTTTATTATTTTATTATTATTTTATTTATTTATTTTTAAATTATTTTTATTTATTTTAATTTTTTAATTTTTATTTATTATTTTTATTATTTTATTATTAATTATTAATTATTTTTATTTTATTTTATTTTATTTTTTGAAAGAGAATAGGAGAAAAGGAGAAGAAAGAGAGAAGAGTTCTAAAAAAGAGGTCCTAAGAAGTTCTAGAGCTAAGAAAAGAGAGAAAAAATTGGGTTTAATTAGGTTTGATGTTAGTTAGCAATCAAGTTAGGCAAACAATCATAACTAAGAGTTGTTTTAGATCTAGACAGCTTTTAACTACCAAGATCATCTTCAAGCCCTCCAAGTGTAAGATCAGCTACTCAACTGGCTAGATAAGTATAAGATTGGTAGGAGTTCCCCCATTGCTTGTCTTAGACATCAATTATACTTGGCCAAGTAAGCTAACGAAACTAATTATGAACCATCTTTCTTCAAACCCAGTCATCTCTGAACCACTTTTCTTAGACATCAGTCAAACTAACTAACCCTAATCCAATCCAACTTTTAGGATTTTTTATCCTAATAAGCTCGAGTTTCTAGGGTCGATGTCTAATTAATTTTAAAATTAAAGACTTAGGTCATTGTAGGATTCTAGTTATTTATTTATGGGTCAAGGAAGGATGATCAAATCTCCATCTTATCTTATTTAATGAATTATGCCCTTAATTTGATCTAATATGAATATGCACAAAAAATTTTTTCAAGCAAGGGATTCTATGCAATTTAAACTAGATGCATGCAACTAATTGAATTTTGAGAAGCTTACATTATCGCCAGTGATCATCAGAAAGAAAATAAAAATAAAACTGATATGATGCATGCTCTAAGCAATTAGGATTTTTAATCTTATCATGAAGTTTTTAATTAGATTTAAATGGATAATTCTTAGTTAGCTTAAAATAAATAATAAAAAAATTTAGGATTTAGGATTGATCTCACCAAATAAGATTGGAAGCTTCCTCCTTGCCCTAATCTTTTTATTTTTATTTTCTTATTTTCAAAATAAATAAGAAAAAGTTAGTAGAAAAGAAATTAAAATTTTATTTATAATTTATTTATAGTAGAATCAAAGAAATCAAAAAAAATTAGCATCTATGCCCTCCCCGACAACGACGCCAAAAACTTGATAAGAGCACGATGTTGTTGTTAAGATACCATGTTTATCAGTTTAATTCTGATTTCTTAAATCAATTAAAAGTAGGTAGAAAGTAGTGAGTTGGGTCGAATCCAAAAGAAGGCTGTGTGTTAGTTTTAAAATCTTTGATTTTTATAAAAAAAAAATTTAAAAATAAAGTTGAAGTTA
>QRFJ01000836.1:353500-393843 GCA_006176705.1 Cocos nucifera
TTGATTAAAAATTAAATTAGATTTAAATCTGATTTAATTAGATTCTTAATTAGATTAAGATCTATTCTAATTGGGTTTAATTATTTTTTATTTAATTTGATTTGAAAATCATATTTGACCAAGTCAAATTTGGAATCCTAGTACGACTAGGATTCCTCTCCTTGCACCACCTATATCCCATGCACACCCCATGCCCTATCTCATAGTTTTGTGCATGGAGAATCCTTTCTCCATGGTCTTCATGCATGCCCCCTCTCCCCCTCTCTTTCCTATATTGAATATGGTTATGGACCAAGTCAAAGTTGGTTGGTTGTTTCCAAGTTTCAAATTCTATTGGATAGAATTTTAGGAAACTTGGACTCCTTGCCTTGTGCCTTTTTTCCCTGATTTCTTTTGATTTTCCATGGTGAGAATGAGAGGTTTTGTGCACCCAATGTAGGTGGTCCATGGCCAAAAGGAAAGTAGGGGTGCCCAAGTATTGGGCGCCCCATAAGTTGCCTAAATTGGATATACCTTGTCTAGATATTTAACCAAGACAAGGACTCTTCCATATTTCTTTAGGTATTTGACCTAGACAAGGACTCCTCCGTATCTCTCTATTTAAAGAAAATTTTGGCCCAATTTATTTAGTGATTCCTAACATTAGAGAGAGGATTTTAGGTGTGGAGAACCTTGGAGAAAAATCCTTTGGGCATGGAAATTATAAAGACACCAAGCAAGGTGTCTAGGTAAGAGAGCAAGGAAGAAGAAGAGGATCTTCTTCTAGGGTTATTTTCTTCTCCCCTTTTCTTCCCTCTTAAAGATTTTTTGAGAGGTGTCTCAGGTTGAAAATCTCTTTCCTTCCTTCTAAAAAAATTAGAGAGTCCAAATCTTAAAGAAGGAAGATCTAGATTGACCGTTGAAGAAGGATAGCACATACTAGCATACTATGCTGATTTTCGAGCATCAAACTTCTGATTGGTGTTCGTGGGCTTGTGTAAGCAATCTTTAGAGGTCGGACACATGTGTAGCTTGGAGCAACATCCTCAAGTCTGGATCAGTGAGTTAGAAAGTCTAACTTACAAAGGTAATAAAGATCTGATCTCCTAATACATACCTATATTAGATCTAGTATAGATCTATGTTGATATGATCAATATATTCTCTTCTGATGATTTTTCTTAATTTTTTATTTAACAACATGCTTTAATCATGTAATAGGATCTTAGATCTAGGATCCTTTTTAGTATTTTATGAATTAATTTGATTAATTCCTATCTTTCACCGCTTAGATCTGAAAAAAGTTTCAAGATCTAACCCTGAAATCCTAGATCTGGTTCCTTCAATTGGAATCAGAGCTATGGTTCATTATTATATGATTAAAGATTAATATTTAGATTATTATAGACAAAATCTAATTTATAATTTGATAATTAAGTCTAAAATTAAAATAAAATTGATCACACGAAATGATATAAGGTTGTCCTCTCGAGAATCCTATGAGATCTCTTACTCTCAGAGCATAGAAGCTGTGTTTCTGTCTCCTGAGATCAAGAGCTCTCAAAATTAACTTGAAATCTTTTAAAACCATGCTAGAAGCTTATTTGGGCATGCCAGACCATATGAGAGCTTTCAAAAAAAATTCAAGACCTCTCAAAAAATTGCTCCAAGATAATTTTAATAGAATTTTTTGCTACCAATCAAAAAGATTTGATTTTTATTTGAATTGGACTTCATGTCATCCTCATTTTGATCAAAGAGCTCTCTTTCTTCTGACATTTGAATACTTGAAATAAAATATATTAGTAATTATTTACTTTAATATTTGGTCATCATCAAAATCACTTAGGGGGTCAATAGTTGACCTAGTTTTCTTTTCATATTAGACTCAGCTAATTATCCTATTTGTGCTTCTAGCCTGGCGATGGATTCTTATTAAGTCAAAATCAGTTGTTGAAGTTGATTAAATCTATTATCGACTAGATTGGTCTGTTGAAGAGGTGGATTTGATGGCTGATTATAATATGATGGCTGGATAAACTGACTAGGCTGACCCTTATTATAGGCATAATTTTGATATTGGACTTGAGCTTGAGTCTGTTGGGGTATCCAAAAAAAATTAGGATGGTTCCTCCAATCTAAGTTATATGAATTTAAAAAAGGATCATTAATCAGCTTGGAGTAGCCTTGTGTAGCTTGAAGTTGTTCTTGGATAAAAGGTAAAAATTGTCCAGCCATGGAACATTCACTCACATAATGGGTTGGGCTAGTACAAATAGAACAAATCTCCTGATAATTAGGGGATTGTGTGTATTAAGCAAGAGATTGTCGACTTAGGGTTAGGAGTTGATCTAATTTCTAGATAAGAAAGTTTACTTTATTTATCATGTTCAAATTAGCCTTAGAACTAGATTCTGGATGTTTAAATTCATGGATCCCTATCCACTTTTGGTAGAAAGATAACGAAGCATGGTTGATTGAGTTTTCACTTAAGGTTTCAAATAAGGTATAGGCTTCATCATCACTTTTATTCATGAATGCACCTCTACAAGATGCATCTACCATTTATCTAAATTGGTCTCCTAAACGTTCATAGAAAGCTTGAACAATTTGCCACTTAGACAGACCATGATGTGGATATTTTCTAATAAGTTTCTTAAGTCTCTCCCATGACTCATGAATTTGTTCTCCTGAAAGCTGAGCAAATCTAGTGATAGCTCGCCTCATAGTGTTGGCTCGGCTTATGGAATAAAATTTCTTAAGAAATTCATATTGCAATTCAGCCCAAATTTGAATTGGTCTTCCTATTGTGCAAAGCCAATACTTGGCTTTGTCTTTTAATGAAAATGAGAATAAGATTAGTCTAAGGGCATTATCAGTTAAATTTTAAATATTTATCATAAAGTAGATTTCTAAAAAATCATTTAGATGTTTATATGGATCTTCATCGATGTTCCCATAGAAAGATGGGAGCATCTGGATTGTAGTCGGTTTGATCTCATAGTGGGTAGCATAAATATCAGGTAATTAGATATAAGACGATAGATTATATGTGGAAGAAATAAAATATTTTCTCATCTACCTAGGTAATTCTCTAAGATTTTCAGTCATTTGACTATCTAGTTTAATATGGTTCAGTCATTTAATTTTATAATTAGATTTAAATAGGTCAGAAAAAGTGATCTCCTATCGTGCATGTATTAGTGCAACCCTAATATATGGTTTAAAAGTTTTTAGATTTTTTTATTTTTTTTTTTTTTTTTATTATTATATTATTATTTTATTATTTAGATTTTTTTAATTTTATTATTATTTTATTTTTAAAAAATTAATAATTTTTTTAATGATTTTATTATTTTATTATTATTTTATTTATTTATTTTTAAATTATTTTTATTTATTTTAATTTTTTAATTTTTATTTATTATTTTTATTATTTTATTATTATTATTAATTATTATTATTTTTATTTTATTTTATTTTATTTTTTGAAAGAGAATAGGAGAAAAGGAGAAGAAAGAGAGAAGAGTTCTAAAAAAGAGGTCCTAAGAAGTTCTAGAGCTAAGAAAAGAGAGAAAAAATTGGGTTTAATTAGGTTTGATGTTAGTTAGCAATCAAGTTAGGCAAACAATCATAACTAAGAGTTGTTTTAGATCTAGACAGCTTTTAACTACCAAGATCATCTTCAAGCCCTCCAAGTGTAAGATCAGCTACTCAACTGGCTAGATAAGTATAAGATTGGTAGGAGTTCCCCCATTGCTTGTCTTAGACATCAATTATACTTGGCCAAGTAAGCTAACGAAACTAATTATGAACCATCTTTCTTCAAACCCAGTCATCTCTGAACCACTTTTCTTAGACATCAGTCAAACTAACTAACCCTAATCCAATCCAACTTTTAGGATTTTTTATCCTAATAAGCTCGAGTTTCTAGGGTCGATGTCTAATTAATTTTAAAATTAAAGACTTAGGTCATTGTAGGATTCTAGTTATTTATTTATGGGTCAAGGAAGGATGATCAAATCTCCATCTTATCTTATTTAATGAATTATGCCCTTAATTTGATCTAATATGAATATGCACAAAAAATTTTTTCAAGCAAGGGATTCTATGCAATTTAAACTAGATGCATGCAACTAATTGAATTTTGAGAAGCTTACATTATCGCCAGTGATCATCAGAAAGAAAATAAAAATAAAACTGATATGATGCATGCTCTAAGCAATTAGGATTTTTAATCTTATCATGAAGTTTTTAATTAGATTTAAATGGATAATTCTTAGTTAGCTTAAAATAAATAATAAAAAAATTTAGGATTTAGGATTGATCTCACCAAATAAGATTGGAAGCTTCCTCCTTGCCCTAATCTTTTTATTTTTATTTTCTTATTTTCAAAATAAATAAGAAAAAGTTAGTAGAAAAGAAATTAAAATTTTATTTATAATTTATTTATAGTAGAATCAAAGAAATCAAAAAAAATTAGCATCTATGCCCTCCCCGACAACGACGCCAAAAACTTGATAAGAGCACGATGTTGTTGTTAAGATACCATGTTTATCAGTTTAATTCTGATTTCTTAAATCAATTAAAAGTAGGTAGAAAGTAGTGAGTTGGGTCGAATCCAAAAGAAGGCTGTGTGTTAGTTTTAAAATCTTTGATTTTTATAAAAAAAAAATTTAAAAATAAAGTTGAAGTTAGAAAATAAAAAATAAAAATTAAATGATATAGAAAATTAAACTTGGTACTAAGATCTACTAGTTAGATCTTAGCATCTACTTGCGATGAAATTAAAGAGCAATTAAAATAATGAACAAGAATTTAAATTATAATTAAAAAAAATCATGGATTTAAAGTGCATAAAAATAAAATTTATATTAATTAAAATTTTAGAATTTAAATACATAAAATTTAAATAAAAAAGAAAAAAAAAATAAAAACTAAAAGCTGATCTCGAACTTGAATCAGCGTCGGCATGTACATGGTGTAGGAGACAACACTTCTTCATAGCATCCATTGCCTTGAAGCAGCCTCTAACCTAAGCATGGCTCCCACCCTAGACCTTCACCTCTCCTTGATCGAAGACAACTTGATTTGATGGTCGGGGGTCCTTAAATAGGTATTGGAGGGCTGGAGATCCTTGCTGCAAGCAATATGGGACTAAGGAGGAGTTTTGATCATCAAATATGAAGAAATTCTAGCAAAAATTGGATTAAAATAGCCCCTAAATGAATTCTATTGAGTTCTTTGAATTCTGGCCATCAAATTCTAATCAAATGATCCAAAAAACACCAAAAATCAAGTTTAAAAGCTCATATCAAGTTAGATTAATTTTTGGCCGTCCATTGATGATGAGAATCAGGCTATTAGATCAACGTTGGGTGCTTGGATCAGAGTTGGGAGCTTTTTCCACCATCGGATCATTGCTTGGAATGCGTGGCCATTCGATCTTGATTTGGGTGAAATCTAGCCGTTGGATTAAGCTCTGAAGCATTTGGAACCGTCGGATCGTGCAGATGGAAATCTAGAAAACTGAATCAGAATAGGAAAAACTGGACCATCAGATCTGGATCGTAATCAACCTGAGCTACATGATCGTGCCATTACTGAAGCCATGGACCATGAAGACTGGGCGCATTTGATGACTAGACCAATCAGCGTGCACCACATCCTATGAAATTATCATTTTGCCCCTATACGCCATGATGAATTTTTCGTAAATCCTTTAACGGTCTTGGTCCACCACGTGGCATCTTTTGATTGGACATCTTCTACTGAGCTAGCAGTCCACGCCTGGTTTTGTGGATCGACGATTGGCTTGAGTTGGCTTCTATGGTTGAGCTAGCTTGAGTGGTGCACCGATTGAGCTGGGACATGCTAGCTGAGCTGAATGCAGTGGCTTGGCTGGGCATGTCGGCTTGGATGGGTGAGCTAGCTGAGCCAAATCAATTTTTTTTAATTTTTTCTTTAAAAATTCATACTATCCATTTTGTTCCAATTTATTTCATTGCGACCAAAAAAATAAGCTCTTTCCATTGGTCAATATACTTTCTAAAAATAATGAATAAAAGTATTTAATTTTTAAAAATAAATATAAATTAATTAATAAATTATTATTTTTAATGATATTTTTATAGTACTTATCAATCCTCCATACTTTCTTCCTCTTATCGTCATCCTACTACCACACATGACCTTCAAGATTTCTCCATCAGCTTTCCGTCTGAAGCTGGTCGAATTCAGTCTGCTTAGTAAAATTAGATTCTTCTTAAAACTGGGTATGTATCGAACCTCACCCAACTTCTTCACTATTTCATCATGGAGCTTCATGCTAACCGTTCGGCTATCCTCGATCTCATAGCTTGATCCATCTAATAGGAACACAGTGCCCTCACTGGTCTCAAAGAGTTAAACAACTCCTCTCTGCAACATATATGATGGGAACAAATAGAATCCATAATTCACTAGAAAGAAGAAGTAGATACCTCATCAGTAACCAGAAGGACATCATCACTGCCTTTATATCGCTACTAGCCATCACTACTATAGCCCTCGTCCAATCCTTGAGCTATGGAAAATCTTTGACAGGATGCCCCAACTCATCCCCATCGGTAGCATCTGATCTTGCTAGGATCCCTCATTTTGGACCTGGATCGTCCTCCTTGCAATCTTTTGTCACTTCATCTATTGCCATTTGTTTCTCCAGACACCGCCAAAGCTGAGCTGCCATCATCTGAGCTCGAAGCTAGGTTCTCCCTCCTGAGCATCTTGTTCTGAAAAATTACTGCAATGACCTCATCTATCATGATGGTGCACTTCCCCATTAGAAGAGCAGTCACCAAAGACTCATATGAAAGAGGAAGTAATGCTAGCAAGACCAACGCCCTAGTCTTCTTCTCAACCTTCTCACCTATACTAAGAAGAATGGTGAGAATCTTCTGAAAGTGGCTGAGATGCTCCTGCATGCTCCATTCCTCAGTCATCCATAGTTAGTAGAACTACCTCCAAAGAAAGAGGGTGTTGATAAGAAACTTCACCATGTACAACATCTCGAGCTTCGACCACAACATCGTTAGGGAATTCTTGCTAAATACATGGATCATCACCTCATCTATCAGGTACATATGGATGGTACTCATCATCTACATCTATAGCCACTCCCAAGTCCACTCCTCTATACTATCCAGTTTTGTTTCATTCAAGAGAGCATCGATCAAACTATGTTGGATGAGTACATCCTTCACCCTCATTTGCCACAAGAAGAAATTACTCTTTCCATCAAACTGACTTATCTTCACCTTGATTATGCTTGTCTTCTCCATCTTCTTTGATCTCGATCAACACTGTCATGATCTAGGCAACCACGTGCACTGGTATTGTCTAGCTTTGATACCAATTATTGGCGTATCAACTCACTCTAATACTGATTATTATGGAAGCCTGGCCAGGACACCACAACCATAGGATCTTCTTGATACCACTAGCATTGCACTCGATCACGTATAGATATCGTAAGAGAAAAAAAGAAGAATATAAGATAAGAGATAGCACACAATCATGTATACATGGATTTGACCAAGGTCTACCTCCATGGAGCGTGCAAACTTTACTATGAGAGAAAGAAAAATCAAATAATATAAGAAAAACTTACCACTCAATCCTTATACAAGAGTTTCTCAATAAGAAATCCTAAAACTCTCACAAAAGTTTTCTAAAACCTTTTAAGAAGCCTCTCAGCACCTCTAAAATGTCACCAACTTTTCGATGCAATAAATGGTTCATCAATCAGAGTTATATAGACTCCAAAAATCTAAAAAATAGTATTTCAATAGGAAACATAATCCCAAATACATCCAAAATTGATTCTGGATTATCCGATTATGACTGGCTCTCTCGAGCCATCGAATCATGCACATAGCCTCCTAATCAAGCTAGGATTAAGTCTAGACCATCAGATCATGATCGGGAGCTCTCCTGGCCATCAGATCGTGCAAAAAATATATATTAGCCTATCATCCAGATCATGTTTCAGCCTTTCGATTGTGATCGGCTTGAACCAGAGCCATCGGATCATGATCAGTCCATAGAATAGTATGGTGGACTATGTGAAATGGCTAAGAATCAAAATCTTGACCCATGCAGGCTGTTGTGGACTGGCGATCCATGATGTACCATATGGGCCTGGCTCTTGCGCGGCCTGCTCCAACATGTTTCGCGTGCGCTCGTGCTCCTAACCAGCCCAGCAAGTGGCTGGCCCAGCGCTGCCATGTGCTACTAGCCTAGGCTACACCACCACTGGCTGGCACTACCTATGGGTCCCTCCGGTGGGCTCGAGGGCCATGCTACCCCGCTTTGACCTTCTTTCATAGGTATTTTCTCCATCTAAACTCCATTTGGATTATTCTTAGACTCGCTGGACTCCGTTCATCATCATGGACCTCGTTCTGAGCTTATTATGGATCGAATCTTGATATGTCTTAAAATTAATCGTAAGCGCATGGTGTGCAAAGTAGAACATCCAGCGAGTATGAGTGTATCCTATGAGAAATTATATTTAAATTACGTTCAAATCCTTACTCAGACGAGCTTTAACAAAGAATTTTAAAAAATTAATTGATACTTACTACTAAATAGTAAATTAATTTCAAAAAATAATAATCTAAAGATTAGGGCTTTTGAATCCACAAGATCAATGATTTAGAGAGCCTTTCTATGATTTCTCTTATGATGTCCCTTAATTAAGGTATAATGCATGGACAAACATTCACCTAATTAAAGAATTTTTCTTTCAACTGCTTCTCTTGTGTTACCCAAGTATGGACTATGAAGAAACTCTAACCCAATAATAATCCATCAAAGTTTTCCACAAGAAGAAGAGAAAAGAAATTAAAAAGTTTAAAAGCCTTCTACCTATTATCCTTCTTGCACCGAATCAAGCATGAACTATAAAGGGATTGAAACCTAATAAAAGTCCATCAAGTCTCTTGGCAAGAAGCTTGAAGAAAGAAGAACTAAAAAATAAAGCCAAGGAGAAATCCTAAGAAGAGTTTCTAATCATGGTTTAACTTCATCGCAAAACCCAAAGGATTGCTTAGCTAGATATGATTTGAAAAAAAACTATAAATTTGATTAAGAACATAAAAAAAATATTATACTAATTATTAAAAATTAAAATATAGTAAATAAAATAGATGCAGAAAGTAAATAAGCATAAAAATTAAACTATCCTATATGCTGAAATTAAATAGCATAAATTAAATTACACAAGCGATGATTAAAAGAAAATAAAACTTTATTGTTGGAATAAAAATTTGATTACAAAAATAAGAACTAACTCCTAATCCATTAACAGGGCTTAAAGTTGAAATAAGAAAATGAAAAAAATCACAGACTCTCCACTGGCATACTTTTTTCTGGCTAACTCTTCTTTTTGTATGTTGGAAGGATGAAAGAAAGTGGGAAAAAGATGGATAAAAATTTTGTGGGTCGGTATTCCCACCTGTCACATGGACCCCTATAAGAGTTGTGGTGTGGAGGGATAAATCCTCTTGGTGGATGCATTGGATTTTATTTATAGGTGTAGGAGGAAGGTAGATTTTTTATTTTTTTCATGCGGGACTAATTAAAAGAAAAGGAAACAAGAAATGGGCCATTGGATTAGGGAGCTTGCTTCTCATCCATTGATCTTTAGGTCACATTCACACTTGGATCTATGTGAAAGGTTATCTTTTAATTTAGGCCCTTGATCTTTAACTCGTGTTCATATTTGAATTCATGTAAAAGATCTTCTTTAATTCTAAGCCCTTGATCAAGAGGAGGTTGCTTCTCATCCTTTCATGAGTAAGTCGTGTTCATACTTGAATGGGAGCTGGTTTCCTGGTTCACTTGAATTTGAGCCAATTTGAGTCTAATTTAAATTTTATGAGCCCAAACTCTTAATTATCTTTAAAGTATATTAGAAAGCATCAAATTCTTAATAAATAAGGAGCAATTAAATTAAAATTGTACTTCTAGTGACTTAATTTGAGTATTTATCATACCCCCAACTTGAACTTTACTCGTCCTCGAGTAAAAGAAATATTGATATACAATACTGACTTTCTTCGATATGAGTGTTCATTTAATAATTTTAAAAATAAATGATATCCATCAAGAAAATGATCAAAACATGTCATTAAAGTATTAAGGCTATCCGATAGAATAGTTGAGAAAAAAATAAAATTTATAAAAGCTTTTTCTAAACCCACTCTTACCATTATCCTTGGATCGTCTAACTCTAAGATGGGCTAGTGGTTTTACATTCGCACATCCATTACTTCTTTTTTTTTTAGATAAAATGTAGTCCGTGCAATGTCTTAACCACTTAAGCTTTCTATTTAATCCTTATAGTAAGTGTTAGGCCAATGACTTCCAAATCAGTTGACTTTAGGGTATTAGGTGTAAAACATCCCTTGGGTTTACTGACTCGAGTCAAACAAGCTACAGGTTGGGACTTGGTTGTAGGATTTTTTTTTTAATATTGCCCACTTTTTAATGCGAATATCATTGTTTACTTAGGCAATGAGATCCGGTTACTCTATGAAAAATTAATTTTTTTTTTTGATAAATGTATGTGCATCAACATATCCCACTTATACTCATAAGAGGTCGATTTTCTTTAGATATTAGTAGGAAAGGATAGACATGCTCAAAAATAAATTTTTATTCTAGACTCAACCTTCTATTGAATTATATTAATATGCAGTCCCTTGATACTTCTCAATTTATCTAAAGTGTGCATCACATGCTACTAAAATATCTAATATTACTCAAATTTGAAGCATAGTCAATTATATGAATATCAATAAATTTGTAAGTAACAAAGGTTCAAAGTAAAGTTCAAAGTTTATCCCTCACCCCCTAACTTATTCTATAGTGACTTCAATGAGATAAGAAAAATAAAAATCCAATAGGTAAAAAGGGAGGAATACACCTGATTTGATGTGTCCTTGGTTCAATAGGTGTCTTCATATGTTCTTTTTGGTTCTTCCCTCCAACTTATTTGATATTGACTGAAGTAAAATCTAAATAAACTAAAAAAAAATTTTAAATGCAAGAATCTGGGTTGCCACCTAGGAGCACTAAGTTTAAGATCTTTAGCCAGAATTTTATTAAAACTACTCCCAAGAAATTAAGTTGCCTCCTAATAAGTGCTAAGTTTATAGTCTTCAGCTAGACTTAACTCAGACCTTCAAATGTTATTTTAACCCGAATCATATACAAGGTTGAAAAATTCATGTGGTGCTTCACTACCATTTTCAGAGAGATGGTCTTTTTCCATATAACTAGTTTTATTGTGAATCTCTCTTAATAGATTTAACATCTTCTAGATTGGATCTAGGTCTAATTCAATGGTTACTGGTAGAGTTTTAGATGGACCTAGATATTCATACTTTTGGTGTTCAAGGATTATTTTCTGATCTAGTGGTGGTGTTTCTTCAATAATTGATACAATTGGTAATTCTAGTTATGATCGAATATTCCTATGATTAATAATTGCCCAAATTTTATTTTCAAATTCTTGGTTAATTCTGGGATTAATTTTTATGTCCTCATGGCTTAGATCATTGGGTTCATAGACATTCTCTTGGGTTAAGTTTTTTTCATCTGGTTGGTCCAATTCCTGTTCTAGGTTAAAAACATTTAGTTCAATGGTCATATTTCCAAATGAGAGCTTCATGAGTCTATTTCGATAATTGATTATGGTATTGGAAGTTGCTAAAAATAGTCTCCCTAAAATAATCGAGATATGACCTTTTAGATTTGGAACGGGTTCAGTCTCTAAAATTACAAAATCTATGGGAAAGAGAAAATTATCAACCTTAATTAACACATCCTCTACCACTCCTTTAGGGATCCTAGAAGATTGATCTGCTAGTTGCAAGGTAATCTCTGTAGGTTTCAGTTCTCCTAACCCTAATTGCTTATATACAGAGTATGGCAAAATGTTTATGCTAGCCCCTAAGTCTAATAAAGCTTTGTTAATATTGGTCTCTCCAATAGTGCATGAAATTGTAGGAGACCCTGGATCTTTATACTTAATCAGCACTGGACTCGATAGGTAAGAACTCGCACTTGCTACTAGAAAGGCTCTCTTGGATACATTAGGAGTCCTTTTCTTGGTGCAAAGGTCTTTTAAAACTTTAGCATAAGTCAGTACTTGCTAGATCATGTCTAGTAGAGGGATATTTACTTAAACTGTTTAAATACCTCTAACTTTTTATTCAAGTGTTCCGATTGTTTATTGAACCTTAGTTGGTTCAAAAAAGGAGCTGTAAGCTTGGAGAGTCCTATGAGTAGGTTTGATGAATCATTGAGTGCTGATGACTCAGGCTTCTTAGATTGGTTTTGATGGATGGGTTGTTCAGAAGATGGCTTAAATGATGAGCCTTCTTAACTCCCAGGCATACCCACCTTATTGTCCACTTATTTTCTCGATATTAAGGTGTAAATTATATTTACTTGGTTGACTTGGTTTACATGTTGAAGTCGTGGACCATTTTGAGTTCTCGAATTGGGTTCAAGTTGGCTAGGCAACCTACCTCTCTCACTCTCTCACTGATGGTAGAAGCTAGCTGACCTACTTGCATTTTCAATCGGGTAATGGCTTAAGTATTAGCATTTAAAAGTTAGCCCGTGGTATGCATAAAGTTATTCAAGGTGGTATTGGTATCAGCAGTTCATTTTGTCAGGACTTCTAGACTCTTTTCTAGTGCACTAATACTTTTTTCATCATTGTTAAATCTTGGTGCATTATTCAGTATTGGATTGGGCCTTAGGTTATACTGGTTAGAGTTAGGACCACCTACATTTGGGTTCTACGACCATAAGAAATTTGGATGATTCCTCCATCCTAGGTTATAAATGGATGAATAAGGATTATCATTGGTTTCTGGTATATAACATTTACCTATGCACACCTATTCTCTGTTAGGTTTTTCAAGAGAGGATAGTCTTTAAGGATATGATTTGGTGCATTGCACCCACTGCACATAGATGTAGACACATGGTTCACACTGGCTATTCTCTACAGTTCTAAGGCCTCTAACCTACGTGTTAGAGTCGCAACTTTAGCCTTAGTTAGGAAGGTTTGAACTTGGTACATTTCACCTCTTGAAGGTGTTGGTCTTTCTGGTTTCCTAGTCATTTTTTATTATAGACTCTTCTCGGCTAGGTCTTCTAAAAATTACCAGGCCTCATTGGGTTCTTTATACATAAATTGACCTTGGCACATTGACTCTAGCATGGTTCTGAAATTTGAATCTAGTCCCTCGTAAACTATTTGGCATAGCCTTTAGGTTTCTATTCTATGGTGTGGGCATTAGATCAAGAGGTTCTTAAAATGGTCGAAATACTTCCAGAATGACTCGCCAGCTAGTTGGTAAAATTGATTTATCTCATTTCTAATTCTAGCTGTCTTATGATGGGGAAAGTATTTTTTTAAGGAACACTCTTATAAAACCCTCTTAGGTCATGATAGATTGATTTGGTAGGCTGTATAGCCACGTTTTAGCATTATCCTTAAGGGCAAAATTGATTAGTCTTAGCTTGATCTCATCCTTAGAAAGTTGTTGTAACCTCATAGTTGCACAAACCTCTTTAAATTCTCTAATGAATATATATGCATCCTCTATTCTAGTGAACTTTGGAAGCATATTAATCATTTAGGGTTTAATTTCAAAATTATTTGCAGTAGGTTGGGACAACCTAATGCAAGAAGGTTGGATAGACCCAACTGGGTAACATAAATCCTTAAGGGTTTGAGGCTGATTGGTTTCTTCCATTTTAGAGACTTTAAGGCTTGATATAGGAATCGAGCCAATTCTAACTAGTCGATCCGAAATTCTTCTCCACGAAAAAAGTGGAGAATTCACCTTGTTTTATATATTTTTTATTATTTTTTTAAAGAAAAGAGAAAAGGAAGAAGAATTAGTTAAGATTATTTTTTTTAGGATTTTTCAAATACTTATCAAGCAATTCTCTATCCTGGGTTACCCTAATTCTAGACAACTCCTAACTGTCAAGGTTGCCTTCGAGCACTCCAAGTTCGAAATTGACTAACCAAATCGGTCAGATAAGTATAAGGTCGATGGTAGTCCTCCTGTTGTTTTTCTTAGACATCAATTAGATTGGCCAGATAAGTGAATGGAATCAATTAAAAATCTTCCTCCTTCGAGCCCAATCATCCCACAAACCACTTTTTTAGACATCGACGGGCCAACCAACTTAAACCCAGTCCAACTCTTGGGTTTTCTTGTCCTAATTAGCTCGAATGTCCTTAGAGTTGACATCTAATTGATTTTATTTAAGATTAGGATGAATGAAAATGAGGAAACTTATTTGTGGGCTAAGGAAGGATGATGAAATCCTCATCTTATCTTGTTTAGTTTTGTTCCCTTAAAGTAGTTTAGATATGCTTATGCACAACCAATAAAAACAAACAAGTTTTAATAAAAAAATTAATACTGAACTAAGATCAAATTAGTAAGTTAAAAGAAAAAAAAGATTAGATTATATACCTGATTTCCAACACTCACCAATTTTCTATAAAGCAAGATAAAAAGAAAAAAAATTAGAAATGTCAGATTAAAATTAAACTAAAAGCATGAAGAATAAGAATTTAGAATACAATTTAAAACATGCCAATTTTTCGTCAACGTTGCTAAAAACTTGATATGTCTTAAAATTAACCGTAAGCACACGATGTGCAAAGTAGCACGTCCAGCGAGTATGGGTCAATCCCATAAGGAATTATATTTAAATTACATTCAAATCTTTGCTCAGATGAGCTTTAACAAAGAGTTTTGAAAAATTGATTGATACTTACTACTAAATAGTAAATTAATTTCAAAAAATAAAAATCTAAAGATCTAGAGCTTTCGAATCTACTAGACCAATGACTTAGGGAGTCTTTCTAAGATTTTTCTTATGATGTCCCTTAATTAAAATGTAATGCATAGACAAACATTCATCCTAATTAAAGAACTTTTCTTTTAATTGCTTCTCTTGTGTTACCCAAGTATGGACTATGAAGGAACTCTAACCCAACAATAATCCATCAAAGTTTTTCATAGGAAGAAGAGAAAAAGAATTAAAAAGATTAAAAGCCTTCTACCTATTATCCTTCTTGCACCAAATCAAGCATGAACTATAAAGGGATTGAAACCCAATGATAGTCCATCAAGTCTCTTGGCAAGAAGCTTGAAGGAAGAAGAACTAAAAAATAAAGCCAAGAAGAAATCCTAAGAAGAGTTTCTAATCATGGTTTAGCTTCATCGCAAACCCTAGAGGATTGCTTAGCTAGACATGATTTGAAGAAAAACTATAAATTTGATTAAGAACATAAAAAAAAAAAAATTATACTAACTGCTGAAAATTAAAATTATAGTAAATAAAATAGATGCAGAAAGTAAATAAGCATAAAAATTAAACTATCCTATGTGCTCAAATTAAACTGCATAAATTAAATTACCCAAGCGATGATTAAAAGAAAATAAAACATTATTGTTGGAATAAAAATTTGATTACAAAAATAAGAACTAACTCCTAAACCATTAACAGGGCTTGGAGTTGAAATAAGAAAATAAAAAGAAACACAGACTCTCCACTAGCATACTTTTTCTGGCTAACTCTCCTTCTTGTATGTTGGAAGGATGGAAGAAAGTAAAAAAAAATGGATAAAAATTTTATGGATAGGTATTTCCGCCTGTCACACGGGCCCCTACGAGAGTTGTGATGTCGAGAGATAGATCCACTTGATAGAGGTGATAAGTGGTAAAAATATACTAATAAAAGTATTAAATTATAAAATAAATTAATCTATTTTGTTAGAAATTGATATTTTTATTAATTTTATGTAGGAAAGAAGGCCACCAATGTGAAGATCTTATTTTTCTGATTTTGATGAAAAAAATTCAGGCAAAACGGACTTCAAACGAGCCCAAAATTGAATTTCAAAAAAAAAAAAAAAAAAAACTACCGATGCAACGCTGACTTCAGGATGAGGTTAGCATTTTTTGCGGCTTACGATGGACCATCTGAAGGATAGTTTGAGAATTTCATAGCAAGAGATGCGCTTTGATTGGCTGAAGAATGCGACGGTCCATGCAACACCGGGCTCGCGCATGGTCCATGGAGGGCAATTTGGGAATTCTGGCTGATCCAACGGGCAGTTTTCACTGAAGCTTGATCGGACGATCGAAAAGAAGGCACTGATGGATGGCATCCGTAGCTCCCGATCGAGATCCAATGGCTGAGATTCATCCCAAAGTTAAACTATAGATTAGAAGGCTTATTTCTATGCGATCGGATGGCCCAAATTTGATCCAACGGTTGATCCAACGACTGATATTAAATCTGATTTGATCTGGATTATTTTAAGAGGTTTTTTAGTGGTTTTTGGACCATTTGATCAACATCTAACAGGCAGAATTACCCAGATCTTAGTTTGAGTTGTTTTGGGAGTCTTAAACCTAATTTTTGATGGATTTTGGGGGGCAATCAAACTCTTTATCTATAAAAACCTATGGTTGTCGTGAGAAAAAAAAAATCAGAGAATCAAAGAAAAGAGGGAGAGACAAAGAGAGAGATGGGAAGAAAGAGAGAAAGGGAGAAAAAGAGAGAGAGAAAGAGAGAGGAGAGAGATAAAAAGAGAAAAGTGATTTATAAAAAAGTCAAAAAGGGTTTTTGATTTCTTTCGACGATCAAGACATCGATTAAGGAGCCTCTTCATCTTTGCCAAGTTCTCCACATCAAGAGCAACAGACAATCAATTTCAGCAATCAAACAGTCTAATTTCTCTATGCATTTTATTTTATTTGCTATTTTTGAATTTGTTATCATGAACAAAATTTTATTTTACTAAGGCTAAGGTGTAGCCACTCTTTTGATGCAATATTCAGTGTGATTATTTTTAAATTTTATTGATGAGGAGTATATAAATCTGATCTTAATGCTTTTAGATTACTGGCCATCTTCTAATTGATCTGATGAACATAGATGTTAAGGACCAAGTACATCTATGTTAATGCTTCTTGATTATATACCTTGTATTATGAATCAAATTAGAATTCATATGCATGCAAAAATTTTAGTACGCTTTGGATGCAGCATATTTTAATTAGAGGGTTTCATAAAACCTAATGCATTAATATTTATTTAAATTACACCTGGACCAAAGGATAGTTAATAAATATTAATAGTTTTGCTATGCTTGGACCAAAGGATAGTGAATAAATTAGGAGACTCCACCATCACATGAAATAAAATTAATCTAAAAATCTGAATATTGTATTGACTGAGTTGGTGAACCGATTGCCTTAGTAATCCATTGCTTTTGAGTTTAAAACCCTAATAATTTACACTCTCTCTATTTAATTAAAAACTTTTAATTATTTTTTTTTATTTTCTTTATTTTTTTAAATTTCTTATTCTCATAAATCAATCTTCTAAATAAAGCATAGAAAAGAGCTTTTCAGTACTTATTTTCTAATCCTCTAGGGATAATACTCTACTCATTTACTTTATTACTTGATCGACTGGTGCACTTGCCATAATTATTAGATAGGTTGTTTCTTTTCTTTTTAGTTTTGATCATTTTTCTTTTCTTTTATCTTTTAGTAATTTATTGTTGCTTTTTTACTGCTCTGATGTGTATTTTCAATTTTATAGAAAAATCAATGAGAACTCAAGCAAAATTTCAAAGCTCCAAAGAATCAGACTGAACCAAATTAGGTGTATTCCTTCCTATCCTTTATTGCACCCTTTATTTTTTTTCTCCTTTAAAATAATGTAGAATAATTAAAAAAAAAAATCATGTGTCAAGAAGAAAATCTTGAGCAAGATAAACTGGATAAGTGATTAAAGATAGAATTATTTGCTAATAAATGTAATGAGTTAAAGAAGTAGATTAGTTGGTCAACTTTTAGCAGCCCACCTAGGTCATTAAAAGACTATTAGCACTTTTTATTGTACATGCACACTAACAAGGCAAAGTAAGTATTGATTATAAGGCCAATTTAGGATTCAATTATCACTGAAAATTGATAATTGATATACATTCTAATCAAAGAAACTTGAATTTAAGGAAAGAGCTACTTGCCTATAAATAAAGTACAAAAGACAGAGTATATGTGGATTACCCAAAGCCTAGTAACTGGGTCTCTGCATCTAGGTAAAGTATGGAAATTTACGTAAAACGGTGAAGAGAAGGCCAGGATGCTCAGTACAGTAAAAAAAAAGGGGGGGGGACAGTGTGAAAGCTACCTTAATTCATGAGTATAAAATAGAGAATGTATAGACAATTGATCAAAATAGGTGATAAGAGAAGATACTTTTGTTCTTTTAATACTGAAATGCTAAAGTTAGTCATCACGAACACAAGTGCTATAGATCTTTGATGTACTCTAAGAAAATTTTTAATTATATTGACTGAAAAATTTGCTTCTAAAGCTCAATGCTTAGTTAGCAATATTTTCTAAACTTTTTGACTTTTAATCCTAGATTCTATCTTTGTGATGGATAATCTTATTGAAATATGGTATTAAACAAAACATTGCTAAGAGACTAACAATGACTAAATTGAGGGGTGTGATAAGTGATAAAAATATACTAATAAAAGTATTAAATTATAAAATAAATTAATCTATTTTATTAAAAATTGATACTTTTATTATTAATCTTACGTAGGAAAGAAGGCCACCAATATGAAGATCTTATTTTTCTGATTTTGATGAAAAAAATTTTAGGTAAAACAGACTTTAAACGAGCCCAAAATTGAATTTCAAAAAAAAAAACCGTCGATGCAACGTTGACGTCAGGATGACGTCAGCATTTTTTGCGGTGCACGATGGACCATCTAAAGGATATTTTGGAAATTTCACAGCAAGAGGCGTGCTTTGATTGGTTGAAGAACGTGGCGGTCCATGCAACACCGAGCTTGTGCATGGTCCATGGAGGGCAATTTGGAAATTCTGGCTGATCCAATGGGCAATTTTCACTAAAGCTTGATCGGATGGCCGAAAAGAAGATGCTGATGGACGGCATCCGTAGCTCCCGATCGAGATCCAATGGTTGAGATTCATCCCGAAGTTAAACTATAGATCAGAGGCTTATTTCTACGCGATCGAACGGCCCAGATTTGATCCAACGATTGATCCAACGACTGATATTAAATTTGATTTGATCTGGGTTATTTTAAGGGATTTTTGAGTGGTTTTTGGACCATTTGATCAACATCTAATGGGCAGAATTACCCAGATCTTAGTTTGAGTTGTTTTGGGAGTCTTAAACCTAGTTTTTGATGGATTTTGGGGGGAAATCAAACTCTTTATCTACAAAAACCTATGGTTGTCGTGAGAAAAAAAAATCAGAGAATCAAAGAAAAGAGGGAGAGACAAAGAGAGAGATGGGGAGAAAGAGAGAGAGGGAGAAAAAGAGAGAGAGAAAGTGAGAGGAGAGAGATAAAAAGAGAAAAGTGATTTATAAAAAAATTAAAAAGAGTTTTTGATTTCTTTCGACGATCAAGACATCGATTAAGGAGCCTCTTCATCTTCGCCAAGTTCTCCACATCAAGAGCAGCAGACAATCAATTTCAGCAATCAAACAGTCTAATTTCTCTATGCTTTTTATTTTATTTGCTATTTTTGAATTTGTTATCATGAACTAAATTTTATTTTACTAAGGCTAAGGTGTAGCCACTCTTTTGATGCAATATTCAGTGTGATTTATTTTTAAATTTTATTCATGAGGAGTATATAAATCTGATCTTAATGCTTTTAGATTACTGGCCATCTTCTAATTGATCTGATGAACATAGATGTTACGGACCAAGTACATCTATGTTAATACTTCTTGATTATATACCTTGTATTATGAATCAAATTAGAATTCATATGCATGCAGAAATTTTAGTACACTTTGGACGCAGCGTATTTTAATTAGAGGGTTTCATAAAACTTAATGCATTAATATTTATTTAAATTACACCTGGACCAAAGGGTAATTAATAAATATTAATAGTTTTGCTATGCCTGGACCAAAGGGTAGTGAATAAATTAGGAGACTCCACCATCACATGAAATAAAATTAATCTAAAAATCTGAATATTGTATTGACTGAGTTGGTGAACCGATTGCCTTAGTAATCCATTGCTCTTGAGTTTAAAACCCTAATAATTTACACTCTCTCTATTTAATTAAAAACTTTTAATTATTTTTTTATTTTTTTTATTTTCTTTAATTTCTTATTCTCATAAATCGATCTTCTAAATAAAGCATAGGAAAGAGCTTTTCAGTACTTATTTTTCAATCCTCTAGGGACGATACTCTACTCATTCACTTTATTACTTGATCGAATGGTGCACTTGCCATAGCTATAAATTAGCATGCATCAAGAGGCATTGGATTTTATTTATAAGTGTAGGAGGGAGGTAGATTTTTTATTTTTTTCATGTGAGACTAATTAAAAGAATAGGCAACAAGAAATGGGCCATTAGACTAGGGAGCTTGCTTCTCATCCGTTGATCTTTAAGTTGTGTTCACACATGGATCTATGTGAAAGATTATCTTTTAATCTAGACTCTTGATTTTTAAGTCATGTTCATACTTGAATCCATGTAAAAGGTCTTCTTTAATTTTGGGCCCTTGATTAAGAGGAGGTTGCTTCTCATCCCTTCATGAGTAAGTCGCATTCCCACTTGAATGGAAGCTGGTTGCCTGGTTCACTTGAATTTGAGCCAATTTGAATATAATTTAAATTGTATGAGCCCAAACTCTTAATTACCTATAAAGTATATTAGAAAGCATCAAATTCTTAATAAATAAGAAGTAATTAAATTAAATTTGTACTTCTAGTGACTTAATTTAAGTGTTTATCAAATCTCAAGGTATTGTTCTCAATAGGTATGCTTCGAGCTTGTAATTTGAATTCTGATTTAAGCTACATTTTGTTATTCTCGAAGTATTTATTAGTTGATTTGAAAGAATTTGAAGGGGATGAAATCAAAACCACCTCTCGCGTGGTGATGATTGCCACATGTCTCTACATGTCCCTTAGGAGGTGGCACAATGCATGATTCCAATCATTTGTATCAGTTATCATATCAATAGCAGAGGCTACATCCAATTGATAATCACCATGCATCCAGGTTGTATCAATTTATGTTTTCCATATTTAATATTCTAAGAAGATGAATCATTTGAAAATCCCTCCAATTTGGTTTGTATATAAACCCTGGACAAGACAAAGGGTTAGGCTCTATCGTCCTATTTTATCGTAGGTTTTTGATCCATTGATCTTCTTCTTCTAGTTTTCTTTTGCTTTCTACATTCCACAGAAATGGCTTATTATGGTGATTTAGACTTTGCTCCGATTGCCTTCTAGTCTGAGATGATAGAAAAGGATTTGGTACTGCTTCTCAATCAATACCATATTCCTTCAAGATTTCAATTGGAGGTTCCAAAAGCGAAGGAGCAGGTCTACAGTCCTCCTCCAGGTCAGATGAGCTTTTATGAGGAATGTTTCCAAGTGTGGTTGAGGCTTCCTCTCCATCCTTTCTTCCTTATCCATTTTCATTTCCTCGAGTTGTCACTATGTTCGATAGTCCTGAACTCCTAGTAGCACATCTACAGCTTTACAATGGCATGCGTGTTGGTTGGGGTTGAGCACAGCAACGCACTTTTTCGCAATTATTTCACCTTAAGGAAATATCCTAGATCTCATGGGTGGTGGTACATGACTCTTAGGAGCAAGAAGAACACTCCTCCATTGATCTGAGGTGCTTCCTCTATTGTCCATGGCTGGAAGGAGCGTTTCCTATTTGCCGCTTAAACTTCAAGTGATGAGTGGGGTCTTGTAGATTGGGGTGAGCCTTAAGAGGCTATACTAAGGGAGCCATCACTTGATCAATGGCTGAGGCAGGATTTGGAAGCTCTCTATAGCTTCAAGATTCTAGAACTAAAGGAACTTCTATCTGAATAGATCCTATTCAATGTAGGCATTAGCCAAGTCGGCTCTAAAGGTGCGTATGGACTTCCTATTTATCGATTGTATTTATTCAGTCTCTAAAATTTGATGTTAATTGATCGATACTTCAGATTGCAGGGGTGGATTCGAGCTCGCCGAAGATGTTAGAGTCAAAGACTCTTAAGAAAAGAAAGATGGAGCTGGCTGGTGGTAGATCTATCCATCCCCGAATCGAGTGTCTTCCTGCGCTGCTGACCTTTGGATCAGAAACACCTGAACCTCACGTCGTCGATGACTTTAGGATCATGATGGTTCAGCCCAATTCGGGCTCATCGACTTCTGAAGAAGGCCAAAGGAGCCCAGCTGAATGTTTATTCAGTGAAACTATTTTAAGTCGGTCAGCTCTCGGCATTTTTGACTTCTTCCTAAAGGAGGAGCCGGTCGAGGTTGCTGGGACTTTCGGGACAGCACTTGCTAGATTGAAGCTCACGGCATCTGCCCTAAAAGATTATGAATTAGCAAGTAGGGAATTCTTTGACTTTCTCTATCCAACCGATGTGAATATGTTGTTGATTAAATCTCAAAAAATAATGAGGCGAAAGGCTTTGGATTGCTTGATCTGGGTGAGTTGAGGATGAAGGAACCAGATCTAGGATTTTAGGGCTAGATCTTAAAATCTTTTAAGATCAGATAGCAGAAGACTAAAATAAATTAAAATTTATTTTATAAAATAGAGAACACCTAGATCTAAGATTTTATTACATGATTAAGGCATGAGATTAAATCAAAAATTAAAATACATATAGAAAAAGAACATGTTGATCATATCAACATGCATCTACACTATATCTAATGCAAGTATGTAATAACAGATCAGATCTATATTACCTGTACAAGTTAGATATTCTAACTTACTGATTTAGACTTGAGGATGATGTTCTGAGCCATACATATATCCGATTTCTAAGTGATGTCTACACGAGCCCACGAACCTCAATCAAAAGTCCTATGCAGGAAATTAGCGCAGTATGCTAGTACTGTGCTGATCCTTCTTCGACAGTCGATCCGATGCTTTTTTTTTCAAGATTTAGACTCACTAAAAAATTAAAAGAAAGAGAAGATATTTCAGATCTGAGACACTCTCAAAACAAATCTCAAAAGAGGAGGATAAGAGAAGAACAAAGCAATCCTAGAAGAAGACCCTCTTCTTCTTCTCTGTTCTCTCACCTAGACACCTAGATTGATGTTTCTAAATACCCAATGCTCAAGAGGTCTCACCCTGGTATTCACATGCCTAAAATCATTCTCCAAGGTCTAGAATATGTCCAAAGATCAGCCCATAATTTGTTATATATAATGAGTTATGGAGGAGTCCTTGTTGGATCAAATTCTTAGACTAGGAAAGAATAAACATGGCAGCTAGTTTGGGCGCCCGACACTTGGAAGCCCCTTCCTTTGTTTTTGGCATGGACCACCAGAGAAAAGCACACAAAATTCCTTCTTTTCTACCAAATAAATCAGAGAGAAAATGGGGAGAATGGGTGGCATGCATGGGAGGAGTTTTAGTTTCCTAAAACTCTATCCAAAGAAAAATTCAAATCAAATTCAAATTTCCTCCTTTGACTGGGTCCATAACTAATTGCCATATAAGAAAGAGAGAAGATGAGTGGGCATGCGTGAAGACTAGGAAGAGAAGATTTGTCACCAAAAATAAAGGAAGAGCGGGTGTGGGGAGGCGTGCGATATAGGTGGCGCAAGATGGATCCTAGTCTTACTAGGATTCCATATTTGACTTGGTCAAATATGGTTTCTCAAACCAAATCAAACCAAAATTAATTCAACCCAATTAAGTTAGGCCCTAATCTAATTAAGAACTAAGTCTCAGTGCACAGGAAAAATAGAGAGCTACACATTTGGAACTATTAGTATGGCATAGGACTAGGCCAGCTCAGTTTCAGACTGAGCTGACCCAGTGGAACTTAGCCAGTTTAGTGCTTAGAAGTTGGCTCAGTGCGCGGGCAGAGTTACGCAAGGGTCTATTTTAGGCTTGGGTCTAGGATGATCCTAGGGGTCTTAAGGTCTAGTTTGAGAGGTCTTAAGGGGGCTAATTCATGTATGGATTGGGTCTAGATCTAGAGGATGAGAACATGGGAGATATGGATGTACATGGGCTCGATGAGTGCTTTTATGTATTGGGTTAGCCAGGGAGTTTTTTGGTTGGGCCTAATGGCTATGTGTAAATACATAGGTTGTATTAGAGTTTTCAAGACTGTGAATGCTATGGAATACTGACTTTTTCTCTCTCAACTCTCTTCTTCTCTTCTCTTTAGAGTTGCCGCCCTAGGGTTCTTGAAGAAGCCCTAGAGAAGGGGGCGTCTCCCTCAAGTCCAAGGAGGGAGGCGCCCTATCATAGATCTAGATGGAGGATCAATGGTGTGCTACCCATAAATAACGTCATAGGTTCCTTCAGATCCATGATAAAGATCAGAGGCTTTTGCAACATGGTATCGGTGCTTGTGATGTCAAGGATGATTGGCATTTGAGTGATATCATGGGTCTACAATTTGGTATTAGAGCTAGGTGATGCCTGGGATGCTGTGGATGATAATATGGTATCAAAGCCTGATGGTGCATGGAAGGAAAGGAGAAGCCATACAAGGTGAAATCAAAAATCTGCACAAGGATTCTATGGTATGTCCCAAATCTATCTTTGTTATTGCTGTGGTTTGGCCAACCGGGAGCAGCGGATTGATGGTGGAGGTTGAGAGGATTAACGAAAAGGAATTTTCTTGGGGTGAAAGGATTTGGTGCATGATTTATTGATCGATCTTGATGGAAAGGCAGGATGTATGACGATTATGTGACAGGCAGGGAGCACTGGAGTGCTGCAGTAGTGCTTCCCTAGAGATGCAGGACTAAGAGAGGCTCGGTGATGCTGCCGCCGAGGGAGGTATCTCAATACAGAGCATCAGGATTCTCTAGGAAGATGGGCAGTGTAGGACTTTTGAAGAGAGGTTTCCCAAGGAATAATGGTCGAAGGAAGGCTGAAGAAGTGACTATACGTCCTTCAATGTTAGGAAGACAGAGAAGTAGTCGGAGATGTATTCAGCGATTCGATCAGAGCATGAATTTGCGAAGCCTTGGGAGTGATGGAGATGGATGATCCATGGAGGTCTAGCAGGCTAGGCTAGGAGGCTGTAGAGCGGTGTAGAGATGAGTCAGGAAGCGTTGGAGTGCCGTTAGAGCACTACCCTGAAGGCACAGGAGCTAAGAGAGGCTTGGTGGTGCAGCAGTCGAGGAGTGTATCTCAGTAGATGGTGTCAGGGGCTTCTTAGGGAGATCGAGAGTAGGTCTCAGGGAGAGCTAGGAGGTCTCAGGGAGTCCCAGGAGGTCTCAAGTAGTCAAAAGTATCATGTATCAGGTTTTTTCAATAGGAGCACCAGGAAGAGTCGCGGTTTTGGTGGAGGATGGTTCTCTGGGTGCAACTAAAGCGATGACTGGTGTAGAGGTAGAAGAGAAAGACTAGGGTGGAATGTTCTAGGGTTTAGTCACTGGTTTCAGAAGAGTTGGATGATTTTGGAGGTGCCCATGGGTTATGGAGGTATTCGAGACAGCTTCGAAGGGATCTACGGAGCACGGAGGGTTTGAAGGGGCAGCGACGGTATTCGAGGTGCAACGACAGGCTCAATAGTGCAGCATTGAGTGGTTGGCCTTGGGGGACTCGATGATAGAGTTGGCTTCTATGGAATCAGATGGACTTCGGATATAGGTGGAGCTCCAGAGAGGTGGCTTCACAATTGGAGAGGAATTTGACATGAGTTCAGAGCAGAGAGGTGCGAGAGGATCGATATCTTAGCACCAGAGCCGGTGATGCACAGTTTTAGGTGGAGCAGCATGTGCAGAAGAATAGGCATAGTTCTGAGGAGACCATGTTAGGGTTTGCAACGAGTGCTGGTATAGGAACGTTGTGGATTCTCTAAGAAAGTCCAGAAAAAGTGATGCAACTGCTGAGTAGAAGGGATCCTACAATTTTAGGATGGTGTAGAGGTGCAAGTCAAGGTCTTCAGCAGTAGAGGCGGTCATCCCAAAGGCCTCAAGGGTGCACAACAGCTAAAGAGGATTGGTGGAGGTGATGATTGCATAAGGGGTTGTCGAGTGTGCAGGGACAACGAGAACGCATAGGAGGTCATTGCTGAGGGATTTGCCAAGGCTTGGGGCACCAAGATGGAGATTGTGAGAATTTATGGTGCTCTTAAGCCTTGGGAGGCCATGGGAGAAGTCAGGAGGTTGGCTTCGGGGATTTCAGGGGCTTGGTTGGTGCTTCGAAGACCTTGGATACAAGGTGAAGCAAGAAACCAAAGCCGAGGAATCAAGACTGTAGAAAAAAGATTTTCTGCAGATTAGTCAGCTCAGTCCAAAACTGGATCAACTAAGTCTCAGTGCATAGGCAAAATAGAGAGCTACGCATTTGGGATTGCTGGCATGACACAGGATTGGACCGACTCAGTTTCAAACCGAGCCAACCCAGTGGAACTTAGCCGGCTCAGTGCTGAGACTGAGCTGACTCAATGCACGGGTAGAGTTATGCGAGGGTCTATTTTGGGCTAGGGTCTGGGATGATCCTAGGGGTTTTAAGGCCTAGTTTGAGAGGTCTTAAGGAGGCTAATTCATTTATGGGCCGGGTCTAGATCCAGAGAATGAGAGCATAGGAGACATGGGTGTACATGGGCTCGGTGAGTGCTTTCATGTATTGAGTTAGTCGGGGAGTTTTTTGGTCGGGCTTAATGGCTATGTTTAAATACATAGGTTGTATTAGAATTTTCAAGGTTGTGAATACTATGGAATAAAGATCTTTTCTTCCTTAATTCTTTTCTTCTCTTCTCTCTAGAGTTGCCACCCTAGGATTCTTGAAGAAGCCCTAAAGAAGGGGGCGTCTCCCTCAAGCCCAAGGAGGGAGGCACCCCATCATAGATCTAGGTGGAGGATCGGTGGTGTGTTGCCTATAGAGAATGTCACAAGTTCCTTCAAGTTCATGCTAAGGATCAGGGGCTTTCCGCAACATGGTATCGATGCTTGTTGATGTCAAGGATGATTGACGTATTCGAGCGATATCATGGGTCTACAAATTGGTATCAGAGCTAGGTGATGCCTGGGATGTTGTAGACGATAATACCATGCCCTTTTTGTTTTGTTTCTTACGTGAAAATTCTCCACTCCCATGGTTTGTCACGTTCTCTTTCTCTCTTTCTTTTTTCGTAAGGCAATTTGTTAGAAGACCAAGTCAAAAGAGGAGTTAATTTTGCTTATGATTCTATGAGATAGAATCCTTATCGACCAAAATACCTTCCCTTGAGTGCCAACCCCTCTTTTAATTAATTCTTCTCTTATTCTATGAAAATAATCTCCTTTTTTGTGCACCCTCCATTGCTGGTCCATGCCAATAATTATGGAGGAGGCACCCAAGAGTTGGGCACCCCAACATCTTCCCATATTTGGATATTCCTAATCTAGGATTTTAATCTAACTTGGACTCTTCTTTTTCTCTATTTATTGGACAAATTGTGTTTTAATTTTTTTATGGAATATAGAGCTTTGGGAGAGGTTTGGGATGTACAAAAATTAGAAGAAGAGGGTCCTTAGGCATGGAGGTTCCATAGGCACCAAACTAGGTGTCTAGGTGAGAGAAAAGAGAAGATGAAGAGGATCTTCTTCTAGGACTGTTTTATTTTCAATCTCTCCTCCTTTTTTTGAGGTCTTTTTTGAGAGAGTCTTAGATCAGTAAACTCTCATCTTCCTTCTCATATTTTGAAGAGTCCAAATTTTAAAGAAGGGTGCATCGGATTGATCATCGAAGAAGGATCGGCACAGTACTAGCATGCTGTTCTGATTTCCTACATCGCACTTCAGATCAGAGATCGTAGGCTCGTGTGGACAACTCCTAGAGGTCGGATGCATGTGTGGCTCTTGACTTCATCCTAAATCCTGGATCAGCAAGTTAGAATATCTAACTTGCTCGAATAATAGATCTGATCTATTAACATCATACCTGCATTAGATGTCGTGTAGATCTGGGTTGATTTGATCAACCTTTTACTTTCTTATTTGATTTTAATTTTTGATTTAATATTATGCCTTGATCATGTAATAGATCTTAGATATAGATATTTATATATTTATTTAAATAAATATTTATTTATTTAAGTCTTTCGCTGTAAGATCTTGAAAAAGTTTTCAAGATCTACCTATAAAATCTTAGATCTGGTTCCTTCAATTGGTATCAGAGCAAGATTGTTATTACATGATTTTTATACATGTTTAGATTATTTCTTAGATTAGATCTAATTTATAATCTAATTATTAAATTTAAAATTAAAAAAAGAATATTCAGATCTCACGAACTGTCATAAGGTTGTCCTGCTATAAGGTTTATCCCTTACAGTGAATAGGTTGTCCTAGTTTATGATGATCTGACTCTAATTATAAATTTATTAGATTTGATCTAATTTTATTTATAATTTAATAGATTTAAAATAGTTTTAGATCTAAAAATAAAATATTTTAGATTGCACAGACTGCCATAAGGTTGTCCTGCTGTAAGGTTTACCTCTTATAGTGAATAGGTTGTCCTAGTACGTGCTGATCTAAAATATTGATCATAAAATTTTAAATTAGATTTAAGAGATTTTATGATCTAATTAAAAATATTTTAATCTAGTTTTAATCTTTATAAATATATTAGATTTGATCTAGAAAGATTTATGATTGATTATTATTGAAACTATTTCAAGTACATGAACCTGTTTAAATTAGATCTAAAGTAGATTCATATTTATGTTACTTGCATATTGATTGTGAATCAAACATGCAACTTGATTAATAGAACCATGTTGTAAAAATATTTTATAAATATAAAAACTATTTTGAAAAAGCTAAACCCCAACCCTCAGTCCAAAATTTAATTAAGAATTAAGAAGTTGTTTGATTAGGTTTTAGGATTGTAAATTGAAGATCCTATGACACGAATCATAACACATTCGGTTAATGGGTTAGTGGGGATTAGGTCCATTAATTGGGTTAGACCTAGGGTTAGATTAAAGAATGGACTTAATTAGAGAATTGACTAAATCTAATCAATTATTGTCTTAGATTAGGTCAAGGATTCTCTAGATCAATTGAATAGTTGTAGTTGGTCAAGTCCATGTCTTTAACATGACCCAAGATGGACTTGATTCTTGGCTACGCGGTCTATTACGAACTGTTAGGTTGATCTAATTGAAACTATTTAAACCAGTTGGTGTCTAAGATAAACCAGACCAATGGTTTTTAATTGACAGCTTACTTACCTGGCTATTTCAGATGGTGTCTAAAGTAAGCCTAGCAGACCTTTCTACTGATCGAACTTACCTAGCCTCTTGGTGAGATTATGTTTTGATCAGATCGCTTACTATTCGAGTTGACCCATGTCAGCTAGATAAATTAGTTTGACTGATTTAGATACTCCTAGACCAGCCTATTAATGATCTCCCTTAAGCTGACTTGGTGAAATTAATGGGAGGATCATGACAAGTTGGTTAATCTGACCTGCTTGCTTTTGTAAATTAAATCCTCTAAACTTATTAGGTTTCTAAAATGAAATAGTTATATGATAACTGGATCATAGCCTCCAATTAAAGTGGATGATAATGAGTCCATTAGTTGGATAATCATTAGAGGCCCAAAGGCTTGGTGCTTATCGATTGATGAAATTATCCTTCATTATATGATCTCTTGGATACACTTTCTATATGGTGGTTAGGTGGGCCAACCAAAGTTGGGCCTGATCATTCATTGGTTGGATGGGCCAAGTATGGTCATGTTAATGGTTGGACCTAACTGGATCCTTTTCTGAGAAGGTCAAAGCCAACTGATCAGGGCTTGGGGCAAAATTTAATTATTAAAAATTATTTGGAGAAATAATTGATTATGAATTTATCCTTAAATTTATATGGATGGGCCAACCAAAGTTGGGCTTTTGTGCAGTCTATGTAGATTCTAGTACCCACTAAGAAATTAGGATAATTCCTCAAATTGGAGATAGAGGCTACCAATTCGAATAAAATAGTGGAAGAAATCTTTTGATTAAAGTCCAAATCTTTATGTTTAATGAATTAATTACTAATTAGATTTTGGTTTTTCTTTGTGTAGACATAGCCACTTCCCTATCGCTCTGATGTGATAAGTTGGTGGGATCCAACTTTAGTAGCTGGTACTGAAAGTTGAAGATTATCCTGGAGTATGAACAGATCCTATATGTGCTGACGGATCCTGCACCTAAGGAGCCAGCTGCCAATGCACATGGAATAGTCAGAGACACTTATCAGAAGTGGCTCAGTGATTGAACCATGGTGCACTGTATTATGCTGGCATCGATGAGTTTAGTCGCAGGTTTGAGATAGCTTAGCCAAATGAAATGCTTCAAGTATTGGAGGATTCTTTTGGCACATCCGATGACGTTGAGAGGCATAAGACTAGTTGCACCATCTTCAATGTCAGAATGTGGGATGAAGCCTTTGTCACTGATCATGTACTATATATAATCAAGCTGATAGAGCACTTGAGCAAACTCGGCTTTTTCTTGCATGAACAACTTGGGAAAGATGCAATACTGAACTCACTGCCAAAATCCTATCTCCCTTTTCTTTCTCATTATAGAATGACAAAGCTTGAAGTAAACTACCATGCAATATTGGGGTTACTTCAGAACTTTAAGAAGGATCACCAGCTCTATAAAGAGTCAGTGAACTTAGTGAGAGGTTCATCTTCTGATTCTCGATCCTTTAGGAAAGGGAAGAAGAAGAAGAAGAAGCAAACAAAGAAGGTGTAAGTTCAGACTGAGACATTAGTGCAGGGCCAGACTAGGAAGATCAAGCTCGATAAGAGTCAAGTTGAATGCTTTTTTTGCTAGAAGCGAAGGCACTAGAAGAGGAACTATCCTTAGTACATTCCCTCCCTAGATCCGAACAGGCAGAGAAGGAAGCAAGCTATTTGATAAGTACCATAAATTTATTAATAAAAGTATTAATTTATTAATTATTTATATTAATTTTTAAAAAATTAATGATTAATTTATATATTTTTTTAATTAAAAAATAATTAAAAATTAATAAAAATTAAAAAATAAAATTTTATTATCAATAGAAAGAGTTCATTTTTTTGATCATAATGAAATAAGTTTCAAGCAAAATGGAGCTAAAACGGAGAAAATATGAATTTTTAAAGAAATAAATTAAATAAAAATTAAATAAAAAAGGAAAATAGCTTAGCTGGCTCAAGCTGCCGTGCCAAGCCAGCCAGCCAAGCCATCAGCCGATCCACAATTTAGGCATGGACCGCCAGTAGAAATCGATGAATCATAGAGCGACACGTGTCAGACCTAGATCCTTAAAGGGTTCACAGTAATCCATCATGGTCTATAGGGCAAAAAGGTAATTTTGCATCAAAACAGTGAGCACTGATTAGCTACGGTGTGTGATGCAGTTGATCCATGCGGTCCATGGGAATAGTAAATGCGTGATCATGCGGTAGTGGTTGCTCGCGGTCAAGATCGGACGGTCAAGGTTTATTCCAACTCTGATTTGGTTTCTGATTTCACTCAGATCACCATCGAATGGTAGTGCTTAATTTCAGCTTTGATCTGATGGTCCAAAAAGCTCCTGACGGTGATCAGACTCTTGACGTACAATTTGCGGCCAGATTTGCTCCATCGATGCACGATCGGATGGCTAGAATTTAATCCGACCTGATCTGGACTGATACACATCCAATTTTGATGATTTTTGATCCGTTGGATTCCTATTAATGGCTAGATTTCATCTAGAGTAGTAAAATTCATCCAAAACTTTTTTTAATTCAATTTTTATTCAAATTTCTTCATATTTTAATGATCAAAGAGCCCCTTAGTCCCACATTGCCTAGAAGAAAACTCTCCAGCCCCCCTAGCTCTATAAAAAGGATCCTAGGCCTTCAGAAATCAATAGATCTGGTGAGAGGGAAGCCAAGCCCAGGGTTGAAGGTTGCTTCAAAGTTACAGTACTAAGAAGAAGAGCCAGTATTCTATGCCATCTCCACGCCTATGCTAATCTACGATCTCCTTCTAGTTTTCTTTTCTTTAATTTCTTGTATTTAAATTTTACATTTGAGTTTTAATTTTAATAAAGAAAGCTTTATTGCTCTTTTTAATTCTAGCTCTTTAAATTAATTATTCTTTATTGCTCTTTAATTGCAAGTAGCCTCTAAGATCTAAATAATAGATCTTAGTTCTAAGCTTATTTTTGCACAATTTAAATTTTGCTTTTATTTATAAATCTATTTTCCACTTTAATTTTCTTTTCAAAAATCCTTCTTTTCTTTTTTTTATAAGAAAAAAATTAAAGATTTTAGAATTAAATCATTACCTCTCTATGGATTCAACCTGACTCACTACTCTCTTCATATCTTTTAATTTAAAAAAGTCAGATTTAAACTGATGAACACGGTATCTTCACGACAATATCGCGTTCCTATTAAGTTTTTGGTGCCATTGTTGGAGAGGCATAAAAATTAAAATTTTTTCATTTCTTTGATTTTTTTTATTGCCTACTAATTATTTTTCTTATTTATTTTGTAGAAAAAAAGAGAGAAAAGAACAAAGAAGATTAGGGCACGAACAAAACTTTCAATCCTATTTGGTGAGATCATTCCTAAACTCTAAATCTCTTTCCTTATTTTTAATATTTGCTTTATTTTTAAATTAATTAAAAATTACCTACTTAAATCTAATTAAAAATCTTATCACAAGATTAGAAACCCTAATTATTTAGAGCATCCATCATATCAATTTTAATTTTTTTTTTGGTGATTGCTGGAGGTAAGGTAAGCCTTTCAGAATTCAATTAGTTGCATGCATCTAGTTTAAATTACATAGAACCTCTTGCTTGAAAATTTGAATATGCATATCATATTGAATCAATTTAAGGGCACAACCCATTAAACAAGATAAGGTCGGGATTTAATCACCCTTCCTTAGCCCACAAACAACCAACCCTCATATTGCATTAACCCAAATCTTAACTCTTAAAATCAATTAGACATTGACCCTTAAGGATATTTGAGCTCAATAGGACAAGAAAACCTTAGAGTTGAAATGGGTTAGGATTAATCAATTTAACTGGTGTCTAGAAAAGTGGTTGAGGGATGACTAGGCCCGAAGAAAGATGGTTACTTAATTGATTCTGTTCGATTATCTGGCCAAGCATAATTAGTGTCTAAGGCAAGCAATGGGGGGACTCCCACCGACCTTACACTTACCTGGCTAGTTGATTGGCTGATCCTACACTTGGAGTGCTCGAAGGCTGACTTGGAATAGTTAGGAGCTATCTAGGTCTAGGCTGATCTTAGGTTAAGACTAATTTGTTTGAAACTTGTTTAAAAATAAAATTTTTTACTTTAGGTATTTTCAATCTCTATTGCCCTGACATAATGGGAAGTTATGTTGCATGGTTGTCTTAGGGTATGAAAAGGGTGAATTAACTCAAAACTTTAAAAAAAAAGAGTTTAAAAAAAATATAAAATAAAAAAAAATTGAGGACATTGAGAATATAGTGAATTCTCCAACACCTATGTGGAGAAGGATTTCAGGTCGACTAGTCAAAACACCTATTTCAGATCCTACAACCTCAATGGATTTAGCAAATCAGTCTCATCCTCAAATCCTTAAGGATTTATGTTATCCAGTTGGTTCCATCCAACCCTCTTGTATTAGGTTGCCCCAACCCATAGCAAACAACTTTGAAATTAAACCTCAAATCATTAACATGCTTCCAAAATTCATGAGAATAGAGGATGCATATATATTCATTAGGAAATTTGAAGAGGTTTGTGCAACCATAAAACTACAACAATTATCAGAGGACGAAATCAATCTAAGATTAATCAATTTTGCTCTTAAGGATAATGCTAAAAAGTGGCTTTATAGTCTTCCAAATCAATCTATCATGACCTAGAAGGGCTTTGTGAGAATATTTAAAAAAAAATATTTTTCTCATTACAAAATAGCTAGAATTAGAAATGAAATAAACCAATTTTATCAACTAGCTAGTGAATCATTTTGGAAATACTTCGACCGATTCAAGAACCTCTTGACTTAATGCCCACACCATGGAATAGAATCTTGGAGGCTATGCCAAATAATTTATGAAGGGTTAGATTCAAATTTCTGAACAATGCTAGAATCCATGTGCCAGGGATAATTTATGTACAAAGAATCAAATGAAGCCTGGCAATTTTTAGAAGATCTAGTCGAAAAAAGTTTACAATGGAAAACAACTAGGGAACCAGAAAAATCTACACCTTCAAGAGGTGGAATATACCAAATTCAAACCTCCCTAGCTGTAGAAGCCAAAATTGCAACTTTGACACGTAAGCTAGAGGCCTTAGAATTTCAGAGACTAGCCAGTGTGAACCAAGTATCTGCACCCATGTGCAATAGATGAAATGCACCAGACCATATCCTTGAGGAATGTTCCCTTATTGTGAACCAATCAGATAATGGATGTGCATAAGTGAATGCCACATATCAGAGACCATTGAACAATCCCTATGCACCCACCTATAACCCAGGTTGGAGGAATCATCCAAATTTTTCATGGTCACAAAATCCAAATGTAGGCGGTTCAAGTTTCAATCAGCAGAACCTAAGGCCTAATCCTGTGATAAACACCCTGCCACCACCAGGCTTTTATATTAATGAAAAAAAAAATTTTCTTTAGAGAAAAGCTTAGAAACCCTAGCCAAATCTATTACTGACACCAATACCACCTTAAGCAATTTCATGCAAACCACGGGCCAAATTCTGAATTTAAATTCTCAGGCCATAGCCCGCTTAGAAATGCAAGTGAGTCAGCTAGCATCTACCATAAGTGAACGTGAACGAGGTAGGCTACCTAACCAACCTGAGCCCAATCCAAGAAATCAAAATGGTAGACCATCCCAAGGAAACCAGGTTAATCAAGTTAATGCTATTCATTCTTTGAGATCAGAAAAATAAGTGGATAATAAGGTAAATACACCTAACACTAAAGAAGACTTGAGTGCTGAGTCTTTTGAGCTACCTAATGAACAATCTACCTTACAAACTCAAGCTCTTGAAACTGATAGTGCACCAAATTAGATGACCACAATCTCTAGAGCTCCTTTCTCGAATCGATTAAGGTCTAATAAATAATCAAAACATTTAGACAAAATGTTAGAGATATTTAAGTAAGTTCAAGTAAACATTCCTCTACTAGACATGATCCAACAAGTTTCGACTTATGCCAAATTCTTAAAAGATCTTTGCACCAAGAAAAAGATGACTAACATACCAAAGAGAGCTTTCTTAGCAGTAGGTGTGAGTTCATATTTGTTAAGTCATATGCCTATAAAGTACAAGGATCCAGGTTCTCCAATAATTTCATGTGTCATAGGAGAAACCCACATTGAGAAGGCGTTACTTGATTTAGGGGCTCGTATAAATATTTTGCCCTATTCAATTTATAAACAATTAGGATTGGAAAAATTTCAGCCAATAGGGATCACATTACAATTAGCAGATCGATCTTTTAGAATCTCCAAGGGAATGGTAGAAGATGTTTTGATTAAGGTTGGAAGTTTTATCTTTCTAGTCGATTTTGTCATTTTGGAGACCGAGCCAATATCAAATCCTAAGGGTCAAATCCTAGTGATTTTAGGAAGACCATTCCTAGCTACTACTAATGCTGAAATCAATTATCGGAATGGACTTATAAAACTATCTTTTGAAAACATGACTATCGAGCTGAATATTTTCAATCTGAAATAGAAATCTGCTAAGCATGCTAATGTAAGTATAGTCCAACATGAAATTTATGAACTCATAGACATTAGCGATAAGGAAGTCAATCTTGAATCTAGTATTTGGCCAACCCATGAATGTCAGAACCTAAATAAAATACTTGGAGATAACAAAAATGGCCAGAGATGGGAGCCTCCCACTGAACCACCCATAGAAATGACTAAACCATCACTTGAGTCATCAAAAGAAGAGGCACCCAAAGTAGAGTTGAAACCTCTCCTTGAGCACCTAAAGTATGTATATTTAGGTTCGGAGAAAATCTTGCCTGTAATTATTGCATCAGAGCTAAATCCTAACCAAGAAGAGGAAGTATCAACAGTCTTAAGAAAAAATCGAGAAGCAATAGGCTGGACCATGGCAGACATTAAAGGAATAAGACCTTCCATAGTTCAACATAGGATACACCTAGAGGAAGAGGCTAAACCAACTCGAGATGCCCAAAGAAGACTGAACCTAGCCATGAAGGATGTAGTCAAAAAGGAAATTCTGAAGTTGTTGGATAATGGAATTATTTACCCCATTTTTGATAGTTCGTGGGTAAGTCTTGTACAAGTGGTACCAAAGAAATCTAGGATAATAGTAGTCCAGAATGATGCTAATGAACTTATCCCAACTAGGACACAAATGGGGTGGAGGGTCTGTATAGAATTATAGGAAATTGAATGCAGCTACAAAAAAAGATCACTTTCCTTTGCCATTTATTGATCAAATATTGGAAAAATTAGCTGGACAAGAATTTTACTATTTTCTAGATGGATACTCTGGTTATAATCAGATCCCCATAGCCCTTTGAAGATCAGGAAAAGACCACATTCACCTGCCCATTCGGAACCTTTGCTTATAGGCGTATGCCCTTTGGACTATGTAATGCTCCAGCAACCTTCCAAAGATGTATGATCAGCATGTTTTCCAATATGATTGAATGATTTCTAAAAATTTTTATGGATGACTTTTCTGTCTTTGGACCTAGCTTCTCTGAATGCTTAAACCATCTAAGACTTGTTCTAGGAAGATGTAAGAAGAAGCATTTGGTTCTTAATTGGAAAAAATGTCAATTCATGGTCAGAGAAGGTATAGTCCTTGGCCATGTAATTTCAAAGAAAGGAATAGAAGTTGACAAGGCCAAAGTTGACCTGATTGCAAGTCTTCCACCACCCAAGACTGTTAAAGAAATTCGTTCATTCTTAGGAGATGCTGGATTTTATAGATGGTTCATATCCGATTTTAGCAAAGTGACTCACCCTTTGACGAACTTGTTAGAAAAAGAAGCAAAATTTGAGTTAACATCTAAGTGCCTTGAGTCTTTTGAATTTCTTAAAAAGGCACTCATTTCAGCCCCCATCATTCATCCACCTATCTGGACCGAACCTTTTGAGCTCATGTGCGATGCATCTGATCATGCTGTAGGTGCAGTCTTAGGTCAAAAAATCAACAAGCTATCGAGAGTTATTTATTATGCAAGCAAAATATTAAATGATGCGCAGCTTAATTACACCACCACGGAGAAGGAATTCTTAGCTATTGTCTTTGCCCTAGAAAAATTCAGATCTTATTTGGTTAGATCTCATGTTATTATCTATACTGATCACTCAGCCGTTAGACATCTCCTAGCAAAGAAAGATGCTAAGGCACGTTTAATCCGATGGATCTTGCTCCTTCAAGAATTTGACCTAGAAATTAAAGACAAGAAAGGGACAGAGAATGCAGTTGCTGATCATTTGTCTCAAATCATAGTTGCGCCATCTAATAAACCACTTATCAATGAGTATTTTTCAGATGAACAACTCATGTCAGTGTCCACTGAACCTTGGTATGCAGATATTGTGAATTATTTAGCCATTGGTAAAGTGCCTTCTCATTGGACTAGTCAGGATAAACACAAATTTTTTTTCCAAGTAAAGTATTTCATTTGGGATGATCTATATCTATTTAAACAGTGTCCTGATCAGATCATTAGGAGGTGTGTCCCTGATAATGAGGTTAAAAGTATTCTGTCGTTTTGTCATGACCAAGCATGTGGTGGTCATTTCGCATCCAAGAAGACTGCTGCCAAAGTACTTCAATGTGGATTTTATTAGCCTAATTTATTTAAGGATGCACATGTGTACTGTAAAAGTTGTGATCGATGCCAACAAATGGGTCGGATTACAAAGAGAGATATGATGCCACTTAATCCAATCTTGGTAGTTGAAATTTTTGATGTCTGGGGAATTGATTTTATAGGATCATTTCTGAATTCTTTTGAAAATGATATATCTTAGTGGCTGTTGATTATGTTTCCAAGTGGGTAGAAGCTATTCCATGTAAATCCAATGATAGCAAAGTGGTCATTAAATTTCTTAAGAAAAATATTCTCTCTCGCTTTGGTACTCCTAGAGCAATCATTAGCAATCAGGGAACACATTTTTGCAATCGACCCTTTACCGTATTAATGAAGAAATATAATGTTACCCATAAATTAGCCACCCCATATCATCCTCAGACTAGTGGGCAAGTTGAAGTATCAAATAGACAAATCAAACAAATCTTAGGAGAAAACTATTAATGCCAATAGGAAGGATTGGTCTGTGAAATTAGTTGATGCACTTTGGGCCTACCGTACTGCCTACAAGACCAACCTAAGGAATGTCTCCCTATAGGATTGTGTTTGGAAAACCATGTCACTTGCCTTGTTGAGTTAGAACATAAAGCCATGTGGGCAATAAAAAAATTAAATATAGGATCCTAGATGTAGTCCGAAAAATCATAGGAAGCTTCAGATCAATGAATTAGAAGAACTGAGAAATGAAAGCTTACGAGAATGCCAAGGTATACAAGGAAATGGATGAAAGTATTTCATGATCAAGCAATTCATAGAAAATCTTTCAATCCTAGGACAAAAAGTTCTTTTGTATAATTCAAGGTTACATCTTTTTCCTGGAAAGCTTAGGTCTAGATGGATAGGACGTTTCTTTGTTAAAAAAGTTTTTCCATACGGGGCTGTAGAAATTGAAAACCCAAGCAATGGTGTTGTTTCTAAAGTTAATGGTCAATGATTGAAACCATTCTTGGAATTACCCATAGAATCTATGGAGGAAGCCATGGTTCTTTATGAACCAACATATCTCAGTTAGTCTGTTATTACTGTTTAGTCTGACTGAAAGACTTTAAACTTAGCGCTTGGTGGGAGGCAACCCAATATTTCTTGAATCTAATTTATTTTTTTAGTTTATTTTTTTTGTAGGCTAAGCTGGAGAAGGATCAAAAGCTTCAAGATCCATGCTAAATGAATAAACATAATTTACACCCTTTTATTTGCTCTCCCTCCCCATTGAGGACAATGTCAATTAAAGTTAGGAGGTAAGAAAATAAATAAATAAATAAATAAATAAATAAATATATTTATATATATATAAATCAAGTTTTAAAACTATTTTGAAATTTTTTTTGGATAAACCATATTTTAGGAAAGAGAATCTTAAGCAAAATAAACTAGAAAAAGTAATAAAGTTAGAAAGTATTAACTAATAATGGTAGCGAGTTAAGAAGCAGATTACTTGGTCAGACCATTAGTAGCCTACTTAGATCATTTAAAGGCCAACAACACTTCTAATTGCACATGCACACTAATGAAGCATAGTAGGTGTTGATTATAAGGATAATTAAGGATTTAATTATCACTAAAAATTGGTAGTTTATATATAACTCAATTAAAGAAACTTGAATTTAAGAAAAGAGCTACCTGCTTAAATAAAAAGTGCAAAATATAGAGTATATGTGGATTGCCCCAAACTAGAACTCTGCAAGTGTAGAAGTTCACATCAAATAGTGAAGGGAAGGCCAGGATGCTCAGCATAATTTTCAAAAAGAAAAAAAAAAGTAGGGTGAAAGCTACCTTAATTCATCCACTTAACTTGGGAGTACATAGAAAACTAACCAAAATAGGTGATAAAAGAAGATTCGTTTGTCCTTTAAATCAACACCCAAATGTTAAGTTAGTATTCAATGAAACCAAGTGCTGAAAATCTTTAGATGAACTCTAAGAAAGTTTTTGATTAATCTACCATGAAATTTACTTCTGAAACTCAATATTTAGTTAATGATACTTTCTAAACTTTTGATCTTAAATCCTAGATCTATTCTTGTGAAGGAGGATCTCAATGAAATATGGTAATTAATCTAAATTAAATTTTTTCTTTACTCGAGGATGAGCAAAGCTTAAGTTGGGGGGAGTGATAAGTACCATAAATTTACTAATAAAAGTATTAATTTATCAATTAATTTATATTAATTTTTAAAAAATTAATGATCAATTTATATATATATATTTTTTAATTAAAAAATAATTAAAAATTTATAAAAATTAAAAAATAAAATTTTATTATCAATGGAAAGCGCTCATTTTTTTGATCACAACGAAAATAAGTTTTGAGCAAAATGAAGCTAAAATAGAGAAGATATGAATTTTTAAAGAAATAAAATAAATAAAAATTAAATA
>QRFJ01000837.1:0-37148 GCA_006176705.1 Cocos nucifera
ATTCCTAGATCATCTTAAGGATAATGACATAGTATCTCAATGGACTCCACTTGGAACACCTCAACTCAACAAAATTTTAGAATGAAGAAACCAGACCCTATTAGATATGGTCCGATCCATGATGAGCTTCATGAACCTCTCTAAGTTTTTTTGGAGACATAGTCTGATGATTGCTATATATTTATTGAATAGAGTTTTCTCTAAGACCGTTCCTATCACACCGCATGAGATATCGCATGGTAAGAAATTAAGTCTGAGTCATCTCAGAATTTGGGATTGTCCAATCCATGTCAAGAGACAATAGACAGACGAATTAGAGTCTAAGTCCTTTAGAGCTCGATTTATTGGATATCCTAAAGAGTCATTAAAATATTATTTCTATCTTTCGGAAGATCACTATGTCATTGTGAGTCACCACGCCATCTTTCTTGAAAAATAGTTTACTTAAGATGATGGCATCAGAAGATAGATTTGGCTTGAGGAGAAAGTCTCGTAAGAGCGATGAGCAAAGGAACCTATGGAACCTAATCAAATTGAGCCAACCTAGACACTACCTCCTCCACCTCGTAGATCAAGTAGAATTTTCCATCATTCTGAAAGGTACTTAGGTACTATATCAGAAGACATAGAGAAAATATTCCTTACAGGAAATGGGGTTTACGATGATGACCCCAAAACTTATAACGAGGTGATATCAGATATGGACTCCGAGAAATGGTTAGAGGAAATGAGGTCAGAGATTGACTCAATACATTCGAACCAAGTCTGTATCTTAGTAGATCCACCTGAAGGTATAGTACCTATTGGGTGTAAATAGATCTTTAAGAGAAAGATAGATGCCGATGGAAATATAGAGATATTCAAAGCAAGGCTCGTAGCGAAAGGGTATAGTCAGCACGAGGGCATTGACAATCATGAAACTTTTTCGCCAGTAGCCATGCTCAAATCCATCCACACATTGCTTACTGTTGTAGCCTATTTTGATTATGAAATATGGTAGATGGACGTAAAAATGATATTCCTAAATAGATATCTTGAAAAAAATATCTATATGAAATAGCCGCTAGGATTCACATCCAGTGATAATGATCACAAAGTATGCAAGCTGCAAAGGTTCATATATGGACTTAAGCAAGCATCTCGAAGCTGAAATGCTTGTTTCAATGATGTAATTAAATCATTTTGATTCATAAAAAATGAGAAGTCTTATGTTTTCAAAAAGATCAGTGGGAGCACTATTGTCTTGCTCATATTGTACGTAGATAACATCCTCCTAATTGAAAATAATATTTTCATATTGACTACAGTCAAAATATTGATGTCTAAGGAGTTCTCTATGAAAGATCTAGGAGAGGCATCCTTTATTCTAAGAATTAAGGTCTATAGATATTGGTACAAAATCTGGTTGCCATCAGAGAAGTGCTGGAGTCGGAGGAGATGAGGCTGCCATCGGTGATCTACAAAATAAGTCTCGTCCAAAGCCTGGGGTGGTGCCTCCAGCAAGACCCTCCAACGGTCAAGTTAGCTTTTTTGACCAATAGAAATGTAGTGCTCAGTCAAGAAAGTTGCAAAATTTTAGGAAGAAGAAGAGAGCCTAGAGAAAACATATCTGGAGGGTTTCTTTTATAGATGGAGCCTATAACAAATTGATAGTAACAATCGTAATTGTCGGGTAGTGGATCGCTTGAGGCCACATGGAGTTTGTTATGAAGGATAGTGTTTATTGTCGTGAGGAGCCAGTCCGTTTAAGATTTGATAGTCAAAATTTGGAGGGGTAGGCATCGGTTGGTGATGACCTTTGAGTTATATCAATTCTAGAGGAGTTCGAGCTTCTCTGAGGTAGTTCGGGTATGGATCGGTTCATGCCATGTATGGGATCGAACTCGTGTGGAGACCTTCCTAGATGACTACAGAAAGTTTGGCCGCTGAAGGAGTCCGAAAGAAGTTTGGCTGGTGGAGGAGTCCGGAAGAGATTCGGCTACTAAAGGAGTTCGAAAGGGGTTCGACTACTGGAGGAGTTCAGAAGGAGTTCGACTGTTGGAGGAGTTCGAAGGGGTTTGGCTACTAGAGGAGTCCGAAAGGAGTTCGACCACTGGAGGAGTCCGAAAGGGGTTCGGTTGCTGGAGGAGTCCGGAAGGGGTTCGACTATTGAAGGGGTCTAAAGGGAGTTCAACCGATAGAGGAGTTCGAAAGGAGTTCGACTGCTGGAGGAGTCCAAAAGAGATTTGACTGTTGAAGGGGTCCAGAGGGAGTTCGACCGCTGGAGGAGTCTGGAAGGAGTTCGACTGTCAGAGAAGTCCCAAGAGAAAGAATTTCTGATTAAAGCTCTTCTGTGATTACTAATTACATTAGGCTAAGCATCAAACTAAACTTTGATGGGAGCGGGGTTTATCCCCAACAATAGTCCTCCTACTCCCGAGTTTGAAATTTGAAGGAAAGGAGAAGAAAGGTGATTGCCGAAGTCTGATCCTGGGTTTCCGTGCTTCTCAGGATGAGATGTTTCGATGTTTACCATGCTGGCACTGAAGCTTTCTAAGTCTGAAATGAGTTTGAAAAGATGGCCCTCCAAATCTTTCGCTGAAACTCTGCCCCAGGTACGGCACCATAAAGACTCCGCCGTCGCCGCTTCTCTATCATGATGAGTGGGATACACGGTGTGCGCTGATCGACCGAAGTCAATCTGCAATCATAATTGCCTCGAGTTACCTCTAGCTATTTAAGGCCTTCTCCTATTGTTCGAAAGTCATTCCTGCTCGAGTCTTCTCCTTCCTTCAGCCCCCATTCATCTTCTTCCCAAGGGTCTTAACCTTCTCTCGCGTTCCTGAGCTCCGGACATCCTTTCGATTGGTCCTCATCACGTCCATCATCCTTTCATTCTCCCTAGATGGTTTAGGTCAATTTCCTAACCCTTCCCTTAGGTTATTCATGCTTATCACTTCTAGCTCCTTGCTTTCTCGATTTTTTGATGGTGACTTTGCCCTGCATTTTTCTTATATATATATATATATATATATATATATATATATATATATATATATATATATATATATATATTGGGAGGTTTTTTTGGGATTTAATCTCGATCTGAATGTCTTTCGAAACCTCCCACTCTATCGGTTCATGGGGCTTGTCTGGATCGACCTTCTTTAACTCTGCACCTCTTGCCGAGGAAGAACCCAGGAACAAGTCCCCCTCGTCTTTTGCTTCAAACACCATCCCATCCGTCCTTACCCCAGATGATCTTTCTCTGATCTGAATCTAATATGAAATTCCTCTAGAATATGACCTTGAACTTCCTAGCTCCAACGATCGAGTCAGCTCTCCTCCGACCGACTGATTTTATTTGTACTTAGAAGCTTTGTGCGCCGGGCTTAGACTCCCATTGCCTCCATTCATAGTCATCCTCTTTTGATTTTTAAACATCTTCTTTGCATCTATCGTACCGAACTTCTTTCAGTTCGTCATAGATTTTCACTCCCTCTGTTGATTGACCGAAGTCCAGCCGACTATTTCGCTTTTTAGGAATTTCTATACCTTCAAGCGCCATCCTTTCATGAAGGATAGGTGGTACTTTTTTCCTCAGGTCGGCAAGAAGGGGTTATTGAAAGGCGCCCCTTCTTCTATTCATAACTGGAAGGAAAAGTTATTTTTTGTGCATTGCTCGATCTTGTCGTTAGGTCTTCCTTCATGGGGTTATATTAGAGAGTTAGTTCGCCGAGCTCCTAGCTTAGACGGAGCTAACCTTAATTCCTCCAATAAACTTAAGGCATACCGAGCTCCTCTTCTTTTCGACCTTCTAATGGAATAGATCTTGCTCAACCCGGATCTAAGTCCCTGCAATCTCGTTGGTACATCTTTTGATTTTCGAATCACTATGATTTTGCGTACGTATATTGCTACTGACTGTGCTTCTTTTCCTATTACAGAGATGGATGCTCAAGCTATCAAGATGCTTATCAAAGGGCTCTATACCAAGAACAGGGAAGGAAAGGTGCAAAATGATAGCTCAAAGAGGGTGAAGATCGGTGTTTCCAGCTCCGAAGTCCCCACCTCCACTATCACTGCATCCAAGGTCATCGTCGATGCCGAGACTGCCCTAACTGTCGAGGTTGACACCGCTGGTGCAGGCCCAGTGCCTTCCATGCCCTCAGGTCTTTTCGGTGGGGATTAGGTTTCAGAGCTCCCTATCAAGAAATGGATAGGGGAGGGAAGAAAAAAAAAAGCCATTGCGAAGACATCCTACATGGCTCACCTAGGCGGATTAGATGGTGATGATAATGAATGAGGGGAGGATCCCTTCGACAACCCGAAAGTCATTCAAGATCTTGCCGACAGATTTGCCATGCCTGAGGTGGTGGATCAGAAGGCCGACCTGGACCCACGGTAGCTCGTCTAAGGTTCTCTCAGAACCATCCTCAAGGTGATTGCTTCGTTGTTTGACTCTTTCTCTTCTCTTCTGCACTTTTCTTCTTCTCTCCTCTTTTCTTTTTGCTTTTTTAACACCAATCATTTATTGTAGTCGGGTCACCATATGCTCGCCCACATCAAGAGGGCACCTCGCTAGGAGGCGGAGGCACAAAAGGCCCAAGAGAACCTTCGAGCCAAGATCCACCATCTTTAAGAGAGGGTTGACGAGGTAGAGCACCTTGCCGAGGAGAAGGCGGTGGACATCGAAAGTCTTCAGGGTGCGCTCCGCCAAGAGGAGTTTGTCTCGACCAGACTAAAGGCTGCACTGACCATGGAGGAGGAAAGGAGGAAGTCAAAAATCGGGTCACCGAACTAGAGATCCTAATGGCGAAGTCAATCTCGAAGGCAATGACCCAGGCTATGAAAGAGTTCAAGACCTCTCCCAAGATGCGGAACCTAAACGTCGAGTTCGGCCAGAAAGCATTTATCAAGGATTTCGAGCTCTACGAAGGCAGGATAGCCCGGAGGTTTTCCAAGCTTGACCTCAGCTATCTAAAGGAGGAGGAAGATGATGTGGATGTGGGACCATCTAATATCATAGTCGATCCTACCTTTGATGAGCTTGCTCTTGGCCCATCAGAATCTGCCATAGTGGTGCCCAAACCAGTTTAAGAACCTGAGGTGATCGAGAGTGATCCGGCTCCACCCTCCATCATTCCTTCTGAGGTTGAGATCCTTGAATAGTTGTATATTTTTCTTCTCTTTTTTTTTATGTTGATATATTTAAAAACATCTAAGTAAATGAAAGACAAATTTTTTTGTAGCCTTACACTTTTTGTTGTCGTCTGCATGGTTCAGAATGCTCTTGATGACCTAGGTCATGACTCTCCTCTTCCAGTTGATGCTGATCCTTTGCCCTATGGGGTTCAGATTAGACCACTGATTAGGAGCTTGAAGAAGGAGGTTCATCGCTTGAAGAAGTTGAAAAAAATCGAGAATGATCTCCAAGAATCAAGGAAGAATGCTTTGGAGGCAACTGTCAAAGTTACTCGCCTCAAGAACCTACACAGAAAGGATGCCACCAGTTTCAACATTCGGAAGGATAGCTTCGAGAATGAAATGGCCGAACTAAGAAGAAGTGTTAGCAATAAGTCTTGGGAGTTAATGACAAAGATCAGCTCCCTTGAGATTGACCTTACGACGACGAAGGAAAAAATTCAACTGTTGGAGGAAACTTCATCATGGTCTACCGATAAGGCTCGGTATGATTGGGACTGGTCCAAGAGGTTCTCCAAACTTTATAAGCAGCTTTATGATGCTGAAGCCTAGCATAATGAGTATAAGCTAACTTGGTCGAAGAAGGTGACCAGACTCGAGCATGAGCTCCGGACAGCTAATAGAGAGGTGAGCCATCTCCAGCAATAATTGGTCGATGGTCGGCAGGCTATCTCTAGTGGAGAGTCGGAGGAAATTGCCTCCTTGAAGAAGACCATTAGCAAGCTTTTAGAGGCTATTAGGATGGAGAAAGCCGAAGTTCAGTGGTTGAAGCTCTAACTGATCTATGAGCATCAAGCCATGCAGGATGCAGAGGTCGAGGTCGAGGTCCTAAGGAGGTGGCGGCGGGAGCTCAAGGGCCAGTTCAGGCATATCAATAGGGTGTACATAGATAATTTGTATAAAAAAAAGAACTTGAGGAGGAAATCGTTAGGTTGAAACAAGCCTTGGTGGTGGCCGACGTTGATGACCCAAAGCTTGAGGAGTCCAGTCTGTCTTAAGGCTTCACCTCTTTTTATATATTATTTTTATTATTTTTTTTTGTAATCGGCCTTACTTATCCCTGTCGTGTTGGCTTCCTTGTAATATATAGTGGGTTTGGCCGACCTTCATCCTACTTATAATAAATTTAAACTTGTAATAATACCTTGTCCTTCATTGTCTTATGTGAATGCAATGCTCGCCTTCGATCCTTCTATCTTTTTTTTGTAATCAGTCTTGCTGATCCCTTGTCTGTCGTTGCCTCACGTGGATGTGATGCTCGCCTTCAATCCTTCTATCTTCTTCTTTTTTTTTTTTGTAATTAGAGCCTCTCCCCTCATCTCATCTAAAATGAATGAGGTCTTCAACTTTGCTCACGTTAAGACGAGGTTCTTCTCCTATTTCTAATAGACTGTAGGGGCATATTAGGGCCATTATCAGGGCCTCTTTCTTTCTTTCGTCTAAAATGAACGAGGTATTCGACTTTGCTCATGCTAGGATGAGGTTCTTCTCCTATTCCTAATAGATTGTAGGGGCACATTAGGGCCATTGTCAAGGCCTCTCCCCTCCTCTCGCCTAAAATGAATGAGGTCTTCGACTTTACTCACGTTAGCATGAGGTTCTCCTCCTATTTCTAACAGGCTGTTGGGATACATTAGGACTGTTGTAAGGGCCTCACCCCTCATCTCATCTAAAATGAACGAGGCCTTCGACTTTGCTTATGTTAGGACGAGCTTCTCCTCCTGTTCCTAATGGGCTATAGGAGCACATTAGGGTTGTTGTTAGGGCCTCTCTCCTCATCTCATTTAAAATGAACGAGGTCTTCGACTTCGCTCACGTTAGGATGAGGTTCTCCTTCTATTCCTCATGGACTGTAGGGGCACATTAGGGCCATTGTCAGGACCTCTTCCCTCATCTCATCTAAAATGAACGAGGCCTTTGACTTTGCTCATGTTAGGATGAGGCTCTCCTCCTTTTTCTAACGTGGCCGTATTTATCATGAGATTAAGTTTGGGGAGTAGTCTTCCTTTATTACCAATATATAATAAAAATTAGGGTGTTGAAGTAGGAAGATTTCATTGTAATCAAATCATCGGTAATACATTCACAGATTTTTCAAATTTCATGGTCGAGATAGGTCTGCCCCCCCGAGTTTCTTCAAGTAGTACATCTTGGATCGGATGACTTCCATGACCTCATAGGGTCCTTTCCAATTTTGGGCAAGCTTCCCCTAGCTCTAAGGCTAAGAGATAGTGGCTCACCGAAGTACTAAGTTCCTCACACTGAATATTTTATCTTTGACTCTGGAGTCATCGGGCTACCCTTCACCTGTAGGCCGCCATCCGAACTTGGACTTCCTCTCTTTTTCCTTCTAGTAGGTCGAGGTTAGCTCTGAGGTCCTGCGAGTTATGTTGCTCATTGAAAGCCACTACCCACGTCGATGGAAGCTTATGTTTGATCGGGATGACTGCCACTATTCCAAAAGCTAAGGCAAATGATGTTTCTCCAGTCGGCAGCCTTTGGGTAGTGCAGTATGCCCACAGAACATGATAAAGTTCATCCGTCCAGGCCCCTCTTACTCTTTCATGTCTTGTCTTGATGCCTTGCAATAGTATCTGGTTGGTCACTTCAACTTTTTTGTTTGCTTATGGGTAAGCTACCAATGTAAAGTAGAAGAAGATATTCAGACCTTCACAGAACTCGATCAACCTCACCCCGGTGAATTGTCAGCCATTGTCTATTATGATAGTTTGGGGCAGTCCAAATCTACAGATGACTGACTTTCAAATGAAGTCCCACACCTTAGCTTTGGTAATCTTTGTCAGTGGTTCGGCCTCGACCCATTTAGTGAAATAGTCAATGGCGACTAGGAAAAATGTTTGTTGCCCAGATGCCATTGGGAAGAGTCCAAGAATATCCATTTCTCACTATGGAAATGACTAAGGAGCACTCAATGGGACAAGCTCGACGGTTGGTTGCCTTTGGACATTCATATTCCTTTGGCAACGATCACATCTCCTGACGTAATCAATACAATCATTATGCATAGTCAGCTAGTAATATCCTTATCGAAGCAACTTATGAGATAGAGATCTGGCACCCAGGTGGCTACCACAAATTTCCTCATGCACTTTCCATAGTGCAAAATCGATTTCAGAAGGTCGGAGGCACCTCAATAATGGCAGGAAATACAATCTTTTATATAACTTATTTTCATAAAGAACATACTAGGAGGCTTGGTTTCTCAACTTACGAGCCTCTTTTGGTTCACGAGGAAGAACCCCATCCTTAAGAAAAGCGGTCAGTGGGTCAATCCAGCAGGGCTCCTGGCCGACCTGCATGATGAGTTACGATTCCTCTATGCATGGGCATTTCAATATCTCATAATAAACTTCTTTCGAAATCTCGTTAAAAGCTAGGGTGGCTAGCTTGGAAAGAATGTCGGCCCCAGCATTTCTCACTCTTGGGATTTGTCGAATGCTGAAACTATCGAAGACTAGGGTCAAGCTCTTCACCTTCATAAGATATTTTACCATGCTCTCTTCCCGGGCTTCTTAACTACTGCTGACTTGCCCCACGATCAGCTGGGAGTCAATACAAATTTGAAGTCGATCAGCTCCTGATTCTTTGGCTATCCTAAGCCCATCTATTAGGGACTCATATTCTGCCCCATTATTTATCACCAAAAATTCAAAATGCAACATGTACTTTATGATGATCCCTTTCAAATTTATCAGGATCCGCCTAGCACCTACTTCGAAAGCATTGGAGCAGCCATCGACGTACAGGGCCCAAAAATCTTTAGGAAGGTCCGTTCCTTCTTCAAAGGAGCTTGGGTGCAACCATGAAATATTGGTTTCATTTTGAAGCTCGACATCGTCTAGGATGGTACATTCAATTATGAAGTCGGCCAGTGCTTGAGCTTTGATTGCTGGTCGATGTCAATAGTTGATGTCAAACTTTGTAAATTCAATGGCCCATTTTGCAATTCTTTCGAAAGAATCTATTTGATGAAGGATCGCTCTGATCGGTTGGTTAGTGAGGAGCATTATAGCATGTCCCTGAAAGTAAGGTCGAAGTCTTCTTGCTGCAATCAGAAGAGCATAAGTCAATTTTTCCAACTTTGTATACATGATCTCGGTATCCCTTAGGATCCGACTTATGTAGTGGACTGGTCGCTGTACTTTCACCTCTTCTTTGACCAGGACTGCCGCTAGCACTGCAGGAGAGACTGTAGGTAGAAAAATAGCTCCTCTTCGAATTTGGGTTTGGCTAGTAGGGGGCAAGCCGAGGTAGTTCTTGAGCTCGTCGAATGCCTTTTGGCATTCCTAAGTTCAGTGAAAATCTTTCAGTTTCCTAAGGATTTGGAAGAAGAGCATGTAGTGTTCAGCCGAACTCGAGACAATGATTCAAAGATGCCACCTCTCGGTTAGGCACTAAACTTTCTTGATGGACTTCGAAGTAGTCATCCCCTCGATAGCTCAAATTTTCTCTGAATTGGCCTCAATCCCTCACCTCGAGACCATAAATCCCAAAAATTTTTCTAAGGCTGTCCCAAAGGTGCACTTGGTTGGATTCAGCTTCATCTTGTATTTTTTGAGTGCATCGAAAGCCTCTTCAAGGTTGGTAACATGTTTGACAGACATTCAGCTTTTGACGAATATGTCATCGACGTAAACCTCCATATTGGCTGCTAATCTGCTCCTTGAAGATTTTATTGACCAAGCGCTGATAAATCATGCCTGCATTCTTGAGCCCGAAGGGCATGACCCTAAACAGTAAAAACCATGGTTAGTAATAAAAGCAGTCTTCTCCTCATCCTCCAGTGTCATCCGAATTTGGTTGTAGCCAGAGAAGGCATCCATGAAGGTGAGAAACTCGTAGCCTAAAGTCACATCCACCAGTTGGTTGATTCTAGACAAAGGATATCTATCTTTTGGGTAGACGTTGTTTAGCTTTTTAAAGTCAATCCACATCCTCCACTTGCCATTGGCCTTCTTGACCAGGACCATGTTAGAGACCTAAGTTGGATAGCTAACTTCTCAAATAAATCTGATATTGAGAAGCTTGTCGACTTCTTCTATTATTGCCTTCTACCTTTCTGATGCATGGCCCCGAACTCTTTCTTTCATTGGTCGGTGCTTGAGATCAACGGCCAGCTGATGTTTCATAACCTCGACATCAATTTTGGGCATATCCACCGAAACCCAGGCAAAGATGTCAGCATTCCTCCATAAAAAGGTGATGAGCTATTCTCGAACTTCATCTTCTAGATTGGAGCCAATTTGCACCATATGCTCCATATTTCCATCATTTAGGAGGATGGTCACAAGATCTTCTATGTGCTTTTTCCATTCTTCGGCAAGGTCATCACGGACATCAAGCCCATCGACTGGGCAGGGGTCAAGTCGAGTGCCATTTTGTAAGGTGATGGAGTAGCAGTGCCATGCTAATGCTTGATCACCTCTGATTTCACCTATTCTGTTGTTTGTTGGAAATTTTATTTTCAGATAATAGGTCAACACCACGACTCATAGTGTATTCAAATCAATTCAACCGAGGATTGCATTATAAGCGGAGGGGGCATTTACCACCAAAATGTCGACCCAGACCTTAGCCTACTTTGGATACTATCCTGCAGTCATGGCTAGAGTTATCATTCCCTCCATTGGCACAGCATCATCAGTGAAGCCGACCAACGGGAAGCTCATGGGTCCCAGGCGATTATCAGGTATAGATATTTTAAAGAAAGCATCATAGTATAGAATGTCAGCGGAACATCCATTATCTACCAAAACGTGGCATGCATCATAATCAGCAATGTTCAAAGAGATTACAACCATATCATTGTGCAGGAACTAGACACCTTGAGCATCCTCGTCGGTGAAAGCGATGGGCTCTTCAGTTCTTCACCTCTTTCCAGACTCGGCTGACCCACTAGCCTCCCCTCGCTGAAGTTCCTTAGAGATGGTGTTAATGATGCCTATCAGGGTCCGATCTTCTCACTACTCCTCGCCCCTTGGTGGTTCTGGCAGCGGGGGTCCTCTCGATCGATCCTCTCATCCTTTCATCCAACATCGCAAGAATCAACCAAGCCTACCATGCCTGATGAGCTCCTCGATCTCATCTTGGAGCTGGATTCACTCTTCTATATCGTGACCGTGATCACGATGGTAGAGACAGAACTTGCTAGGATTGCACTTGCCAGGATGAGTGCGCATCCTTTTTGATCTCGGCAGTTACTCCTTGATTTTCATCAATACTTGGGTTTTTGGATCATTGAGATGGGCGTAGTTATGGAGTTTTCTGAAGGAAGAGCTCCATCGTGCCCTTTTATTCGAGTTTCTTTGCCTCTGGGCCTGGTAGGAGTTCTGGCCCACTTACGCTCTAGAGGAGTTCGAGGGCGTGGTCGAGCTCTACTCTGTTGCTCTCCAATCGTGGGGACATTTGGTTCGCCCGCCTGTCGCTCTTGGGTGGCTTCATTATCCCTAGCCTTAAAGGCCTCTTCAGCTTAGGCATAACCTTCAGCCTGAGCCAGCATATCGGCAAAGTCCTTGGGGTAATTCTTCTCTAGGGAGAATAGCAAATCATTCTTCTGAAGGCTTCCCTTGAGTGTGGCCATTGTAACAGACTGATCTAGATTCTGAACCTTTAATGCAGTAGCATTAAACCAGGTGACATAAGCTCGGATAGATTCTCCCTCTTTTTGCTTGATATTCATCAAAAAATCCGAACCTTAGTGGAGACATCGGTTGCTAATAAAATGAGCCACAAACTGATGGCTCATTTGATCGAAGAAAAAGATGGTACCCAGCTTAAGGGCCGAGTACTAGTTCTTGACGACTCTCTTGAAGGTAGACGGGAAAGCCTAGCACAAAATGATATCTGACATACCATGGAGCAGTATTATTATCTGGAAGGCCTCCAAGTGGTCGATCGGATTGGTGGTCCCATCATAACTCTCAAACTGAGGGAGCTTGAAGTTTGGTGAGGTTTGTTCCTGCATAATCTTCTAAGAAAAAGGAGGGTTAGTGCAAATATCGTTACCATGAAAGGAGGGAACATGACAGAGTTCTTCGATTCGTCGGCTCATTTTCTGGAGCCTTTGATCCAGAAGACCTTCATGATCGTTGATCTCCAAAGTTTTTTGATGGAATGGGAGCAAAGCTACCCCCGAGGTCGAGTCATGATCAGAACATGGGCTCTCGGCTATTTCACTAAATAGGTTGAGGCCGAACCACTAGCAAAGATTACCAAAGCCAAGGTGTTGGCCTTTGTTTGAAAGTCGATCGTCTGTAGATTTGGACTATCCCGAACTACCATAATAGACAATGGCCAACAATTCACCAGGGTGAGGTTCGTCGAGTTCTGCGAAGGTCTGAATATCTTCCACCACTTTACGCCGGTAGCTCACCCACAGGCAAACGGGAAAGTTGAAGTGACCAAGCGGACCCTATTACAAGGCATCAAGATAAGACTCAAAAGAGCAAGAGGGGCCTAGGTGGATGAACTTTATCATGTTCTATGGGCATACCGTACTACTCAAAGACTACGAACTAGAGAAATACCGTTCGTCTTAACTTTTGGAATAAAGGCAGTCATTCCGATCGAACTTAAGCTTCCATTGGTGTGGATAGTAGCTTTCAACGAGCAGCATAGTCTGCAGGACCTCAAAGCCAACCTCGACCTATTAGAAGAAAGAAGAGAGGAAGCCCAAGTTTGGATGGTGGTCTACACGCGAAGGGTGGCCCGATACTATAACTCCAAAGTCAGAGGTAAAATGTTCAGAGTGTGGGATTTAGTGCTTTGACGAGCTGCCATCTCTCAGTCTTAGAGCCAGTGGAAGCTTGTCCCAAATTGGGAAGGACCCTATGAGGTCACAAAAGTCGTCCGACCCAGGACATACTACTTGAAGGAACTCGAGGGGGTAGACCTACTGCAACCATAGAATTTGAAAAATCTATGAATGTATTACCGATGATTTGATTATAATGAAATCCACTTACTTCAACACCCTAATCTTTATCGTATACCAATAATAAAGGAGGACTACCCCTCCAAACTTAATCTCACGATAAATACAGCCATGTTAGGAATAGGAGGAGAACTTCATCTTAACATGAGCAAAGTCGAAGGCCTCATTCATTTTAGACGAGATGAGGGGAGAGGCCCTGATAACAGCCGTAATGTGCCCCTACAATCTGTTAGAAACAGGAGGAGAACCTCATCCTAATATGAGCGAAGTCAAAAGTCTCATTCATTTTAGACGAGATAAGAAGAGAGGTCCTGATAACAGTCCTAATGTGCCCCTATAGTCTATTAGAAATACAAGGAGAACCTCATTCTAATGTGAGCAAAGTCGAAATCCTCATTCATTTTAGACGAGATGAGGGGAGAGGCCCTGACAATGGCCCTAATGTGCCCCTACAGTCCATTAGGAATAGGAGAAGAACCTCATCCTAACATGAGCGAAAGTCGAAGGCCTCGTTCATTTTAGACGAGATGAGGGGAGAGGCCCTGACAATGGTTCTAATGTGTCCCTACAGTTCATTAGGAACAAAAGGAGAAGCTCATCCTAACATGAGAAAAGTCAAAGATCTTGTTCATTTTAGATGAGATGAGAAAAGAAACTCTGACAACGGCCCTAATGTGTCCCTACAGCCTGTTAGAAATAGAAGGAGAACCTCATCCTAACATGAGCAAAGTCAAAGATCTCATTCATTTTAGATGAGAGAAGAGGAGAGGCCCTGATAAGCATCATAAATTCACCAATAAAAGTATTAATTTATTAATTAATTTATATTAATTTTTAAGAATTATTAATTAATTTATATATAATTTTTAAAAAATTCATATTTTTATTAATTAAAAAATTAATAAAAAAATAATAAAAATTAAAATATAAAATTTTGTTATCAATGAAAAGAGATCATTTTTTTTATAACAACAAAATAAATTTCAAATAAAATAGAGCTAAAATGAAAAAGATATGAATTTTTAAAAATATAAAATAAATAAAAATTAAATAAAAAAGAAAATGGCTCAGTCGGCTTCGTAAGCTGACCCACCAAGCTAAGTCAAGCCATCAAAGCCGACTTAGCCATTTAAGCCATCAGCCGGTCCACGACCCAGGCGTGGACCACTAGCTCAGTAGAAATCGACGAATCAAAGATTGCCACGTGGTGGACCAAGACCCTTAAAGGATCCACAGAAATTTATTGCGGCTCACAGGGTAGTTTGGTCTTTTCACCTAGCGACAAAAGCGCTGATTGGCTGTGGTGTGCGGTACAATCGATCCACATGGTCCATGGGAACAGTAATTACGCGATCGGACGGCTGCATTGATTGCGGTCAAGATCGGACGACGGTGGTTATTTCTAGGTTTGATTCAAATTCTATCAGCGATCTGGCGCGATCCGATGGCTAGAAAACCAAGTGATAAAGATCCAACAGTACAGAATACTCCCGATGATGATCAGGACTCTCGAAGTGCAATTTGCAGCCAGATTTCATCTATCAATGCATGATCAGACGGTTAGAATTGAATCCGACCCGATCTGGGCTGATATGCATTCGATTTTGAAGATTTTTGGACCGTTGCATTCCTATTGAATGGCCAGATTTCACCAGGCTTACTATAGTCATATCAGAGCTATTTTGATTCAAATTTTATTCGAATTTCTTTAAATTTTGATGATTACAAAGGCTATTAGTCCCACATTGCTTTTAGAAAAAAATATCCAGCCCTCCTAGCTCTATAAAAAGGATCCAAGACCATCAGAAATCAATATCTCCGATCAAGGTGAAGCTTTGGTATAGGGCTAAGCCAGGCTATGGGTTAAAGGCTGCTTCAAAGCAACGGGTGCCAAGAAGAAGAGCCGGGCTTCTACACCATCTTTCTACCAATGCTAATCCAAGATCAGAGATTAGGCTATTTTATTCTTTTTAAATTTTATGTATTTAAATTTTAAAATTTTAATTAATAAAAATTTTATTTATACACTTTAATTTCTTACTTTTTATTTTTATTATAATTTAATTTCTACACTTTAAATTATTGCTTTGCAAGTAGATGCTAAGATCTAACTAGTAGATCTTAGTACCAAGTTTAAATTCCTGCACCTTTTAATTTTTTCTTTTTATTTTCCGACTTCATTTTTGATTCCAAAAACTCAAATCCTTTTCTTTTTCTTTTCAAAAATCAAATATTTTAAATCTAAAAATACTACCTTTCCTATGGATTCGACCCAACTCACTGCTATCTATGCATTTTTAATTATTTTAAGAAGTCGGATTAAACTGATAAACACGATGTCTTAACGACAACATCGCATACCTATCAAGTTTTTGGCGCCATTGCTGGAGAATGTTTTTAATTTTTGATTTTTATTTCTTTGATTTATTAAAAATAATTTTGGCAAATGCACCAAGTTTTTAGCACCGTTATCGGGGAATGTTTTTTATTTTTGATTTTAATTTCTTTGATTTATTAAAAATAATTTTGACAAACGCACCAAGCTTTTGGCACCATTGCTGGGGAGGGCACGGACATTAAATTTTTGATCTCTTTGATTTTTCTGTAAATAAATTATAAATAAATTTTTTTATTTTTTTTATAAATATTGCTTGCTAATTTTCTAATTTTTTTTATTATTTTGCAAAAAAAAATTAAAGAACAAAAAGAATCAGAAGTTTTGCTTGGTGAGATCAATCCTAACCCTAGTTCTCTTTTCTTTCTATTTTATTTATTTATTTATTTTATTTTTAAATTAATTTTAAAAAAATATTTATTTAAATCTAATTAAAAATTTTATGACAAGATTAAAAATCTTAACTGCTTAGAGCATGCATCATATTAGTTTTATTTTTATCATTATTTTTATTTTTATTTATTTTTTTTTGGTGATTGCTGGAGGCAAGATAAGCCTTTCAGAATTCAATTAGTTGCATGCATCTAGTTTAAATTGCATAGAACCCTTTAAGTGAAATTTTTTTGTGCATATTCATATTAAATCAAATTAAGGGCACAACCCAATTAAACAAGATAAGCTAGGGATTTAATCACCCTTCCTTAGCCCACAAAGAACCAACCAGCATCCTGCATTGACCTAAGCCTGTAATTTTAAAATCAATTAGACATCAACCCTAGGAACTCGAGCACAATAGGATAAGGAACTCTAAGAGTTGAACCAGATTAGCATTAGTCAATTTGACTGGTATCTAGGAAAGTGGTTCAGGGATGACTGGGTCCGAAGGAAGGTGGTTTCTAATTGATTCCGTTCGCTTACCTGGCCAAGCATAATTGATGTCTAAGGTAAGCAATGGGGGGACTCCCACCGATCTTACACTTATCTGGCCAATTGATTGGCTAATCCTACACTTGGAGGGCTTGAAGGTGACCTAGGCAGTTAGGAGCTGTCTAGATCTAGAACAACCTTTAGTCAGGATTGATTGACCAACTTGATTGCTAACCAATATTAAATCTAATTAAATCTAATTCTTCTCTTTCTTCTTAGTTCTAAGACTCCTTAGGATCTTTTCTTTAGAACTCTTCTCCTTACTCCTCTAAAAATAAAATAAAATAAAATAAAATAAAAATTAAATTAAACTAACTAAAAAATATTAAAAAAGATAATTAAATTAAATTAAATTAAATTAAATTAACAAATAAAATAATTAAAAAAATTAATTTTTAATATAATAAAATAATAATAATAAAATAAAAAAAATAACAAAAAAAAATCTAAAAATTTTTTTTGAACCATACATTAGGGTTACACTAATACATGCATGGTAGGAAATCATTTTTTTGATTTAGTTGAACTTAATTGAATGGTTGATTCACATTAAACATAATAATGGCTAATATGAACCTAATAGTCTAAAAATTAGATAAAGTTGACCTTCTTGCTCAAAAAATAGATCAACTCCTAACCCTAGGTCAACAATCTCCTGCACAATTCACATCATCTTCTAATTATCAGGAGATTTATTCAATCTGTGCTAGCCCAACCCATCATATGAGTGAAAATTCTATGACTGCACAGTTTTCACATTTTATCTAAGAACAAGTTCAAGCTACTCAAGGATACTCCAAATTGATTAATGATCTATTTTTAAATTCATATAATTCAGATTGGAGTAACTTTAATTTTTCTTTGACATCCCAACAGACTCAGGCTCAGACCCAAATTTCACTTAAGCAAAATTATCAAAATAGATCCCAATATCAAAATTATGCCTATAATAATGGTTAGCCTAGTCAGTTTATCCAGCCATCATATTATAATCAGCCCTCATACCCACCTCCTCAACAAATAAATCTAGCTGATGATAGATTTAATCAACTTCAACAATTGATTCTGACTCAGCAGCAATCTATCGCTAAGCTTGAAGCTCAAATTGGACAATTAGTTGAGTCTAACATGAGGAGAGAACTAGATCAACTACCAAACCTACCAATTTCAAACAACCCATCTAATATCCACTAATCACCTAGACCAAGTTATCAATTTAATATCTCACCTAAGAATCCTCAATTAGAGAATGCCAAAATAATTTCTGAACTTAAAAGCTATAGGATTCTTATGGACCCATACCAAGATCAGGTGAGAGAAAATAAAAATTTAGAGGAACTGGTTAGTACTGAGACTAACCACATAGAAGAACCCGAGCCAGAAATTAGTACTAATGCTAGTTCTAGTTTAAATGAGATAGAAATAGAAAAAAAGAGAATAGATGATTTACTCGAGACTTATAAACCTAATGTCCTATTCCCTTTAACCCTAGAAGCTGGTTCTTCTTATAAAAATCAAGAGGCATGTAATAAAATATCAATGGAGTTATCTAAGCAAAATCATATTAATTTACCTCTAGAATTAAAACCATCTTTAGTCATCATTCCAGCACTCATTGAATCAAACTTTACTCCTAATACAAAAACTCAATTCATGAGCATTTTAGAAGAACAAATAGGAGAAATTCTTAATAAATATGGGTCTGAGAATGGAATCATAAATTATATCCCTAAAATTAATAAAGATTATATTAATAATGAGATTATAAATCATCTTTTTGAGATTGGCAATCCAAAACCATTGGAATTTGTCAATCCAATATTCGACATAGGATAGTGAGCTACATTGTGTCTGGCTGAAGATGGTAAACTTAGCGCTTGTTGGGAGGCAACCCAATATTTAGTTTTTATCTAATTTATCTTTTTAATTTATTTTTTTAGGATAATTTGAATAACTTGGAGGGAGAGCTCAAATTTTTAAAGGCATGTGCTGGACCAAAAATATACTGAGTTAGGTGTATTCTTCCATGTTCTTTATTACATCCTTTATTTTTTCTTCTCCATTGAGGATGATGTCGATTAAGTTGGGGGGAGAGAAAAATAAAAATTTTAAAATTTTAAATCCTCAAAAAAGTTAGTATTTAGTATTTAGACACCTGATTATACTTAAGAATCAAATTAAACTAAGCATTTTTTTAAAAGAAAATTGATGCATAGATTAGAGAATCTATGAGACATTAAGGAATCAAGTATTAAGAAAATTCAATAAAGAGTTAAGTCTAGAATATAAAAAGTTTTTTCTTCGAGCATTTCTAATTATTTCTATTAAGCATCAAAGAAAAGTCTACTTTTTATAGGCTTGTGTAGGGTAACTATACGTTTCTTCATATAACAAATTTATTTTAATAAAATAGTTTCCAAGTACTTCTCACTAAGTAACCGGGCCTCTTTGCCTAAGCAAGCATTGAGTTTCGCATCAAAAGGTGGGAAGGGCAAAGAAGCTCGTTGTAAAGCTAGTCTTAACTCGTAGCCTATTTGATTCGAGCTAATAAGCCCGAGGGGTATTCTATACCTAGTGCCCTAAAGCCAACTGGTTTGGGGTCATTGGTCCAAGACTCGTTACATAGATCAAATAGAAAGCCTAAGGGGTTAAGACACTCAATAGTGATACAACGTTAAAAATATATATATATATATATATATATATTGGTTTCCCACCGAGTAACCGGGTCCCGTTGCCTAAGTAAGCAATAATATTTGCATCAAAAAATGGGCAATATGAAAATAAAAATTAATAAATGAAGGATGGAAGTAGCAATACACTTGCCTATATGAAAGTTTAGACAAATCAGAGATAAAGATAGGATAATTTAGAAAAAGTTCTGAAAAATTTAATATTCTTTACTTAATTTTTCTATTGATAAGTATTAATATCCCAATGATATGTCTCATTTAAGCTCTACTGAATATCAATGGCCATTTTGAAAATTGCTTAGGTAAAATTCGAAACTCTAAAGTTAAAAGATATTTAAAACTAAATTCTTTCTTTACTCGAGGATGAGCAAAGCTTAAGTTGGGGGGTGTGATAAGCATCATAAATTTACCAATAAAAGTATTAATTTATTAATTAATTTATATTAATTTTTAAAAATTATTAATCAATTTATATATAATTTTTAAAAAATTCATATTTTTATTAATTAAAAAATTAATTAAAAAATAATAAAAATTAAAAAATAAAATTTTATTATCAATGGAAAGAGCTCATTTTTTTGATCATAATGAAATAAATTTCAAGTAAAATAGAGCTAAAACGAAAAAGATATGAATTTTTAAAAATATAAAATAAATAAAAATTAAATAAAAAAAGAAAATGGCTCAACCGACTTCGTAAGCCGAGCAACCAAGCCAAGTCAAGCCATCAAAGCTGACTCAGCCATTTAAGCCATTAGTCGGTCCATGATCCAGGCATGGACCGCCAGCTCAGTAGAAATCGATGAATTAGAGATTGCCACGTGGCGGACCTAGACCCTTAAAGGGTCCACAGAAATTTATCGCGGCTCACAGGATAGTTTGGTCTTTTCACCTAGTGACAAGAGTGCTGATTGGCTATGGTGTGCAGTGCGGTCTATCCACAAGGTCCACGGGAATAGTAATTGCGCGATCGGACGGTTGCAGTTGATTGCGGTCAAGATCGGACGGTAGTGGTTATTTCCGAGTTTGATTCAAATTCTATCAGCGATCTAGCATGATCCGATGGCCAAAAAACCAAGTGATAAAGATCCAACGGTCCAGAATACTCCCGATGATGATCAAGACTCTCGAAGCATGATTTGCGGCCAGATTTCATATATCAGCGCATGATCGGACGATCAGAATTTAATCCGACCCGATCTGGGCTGATATGCATCCAATTTTGATGATTTTTAGATCGTTGGATTTCTATTGAATGGCTAGATTTCACCAGGCTTACCAGAGTCATATCAGAGCTATTTTGATTCAAATTTTATTCGAATTTCTTTGAATTTTGATGATTACAAAGGCTATTAGTCCCATATTACTTTTAGAAAAAAATATCCAGCCCTCCTAGTTCTATAAAAAGGATCCTAGACCTTCAGAAATCAATATCTCCGATCAAGATGAAGCTTTGTATAGGGCTAAGCCAGGCTATGGGTTAAAGGCTGCTTCGAAGCAACGGATGCCAAGAAGAAGAGCCGGACTTCTACACCATCTTTCTGCCAATGCCGATCCAAGATCAGAGATCATGCTATTTTATTCTTTTTAAATTCCATGTATTTAAATTTTAAAATTTTAATTAATAAAAATTTTATTTATGCACTTTAATTTCTTGCTTTTTTTATTATAATTTAATTTCTATACTTTAAATTATTATTTTGCAAGTAGATGCTAAGATCTAACTAGTAGATCTTAGTACCAAGTTTAAATTCCTGCACCTTTTAATTTTCTCTTTTTATTTTGCGACTTCATTTTTGATTTCAAAAACTCAAATTCTTTTCTTTTTCTTTTCAAAAATCAAAAATTTTAAATCTAAAAACACTACCTTCCTTGTGGATTCAACCCGACTCACTGCTATCTACGCATTTTTAATTATTTTAAGAAGTTGGATTAAACTGATAAACATGATGTCTTAACGACAACATCGCGTATCTATCAAGCCTCGATAATGGCCCTAATGTGCCCCTATAGCCTGTTAAGAATAGGAGGAGAACCTCGTCCTAACGTGAGCAAAGTTGAAAACCTCGTTCATTTTAGACGAGATGAGGGGAGAGGCCCTGATTATAAAAAAAAGAAAAGAAGAAGATAGAAGTATTGAAGGCAAGCATCACATCCACGTGAGGCAATGATGGACAAGGGATCAACTAGACCAATTACAAAAAAAAGATAGAAGGATCGAAGGTGAGCATTGCATTCGCATAAGGCAATGATGGATAAGGTATTATTACAAGTAGGATGAAGATAGGCCAAACCGACTACATATTACAAGGAAGCCAACGCGACAGGGATCGGCAAGGTCAATATAAAAAGTAATAATAAAAATAACATATAAAAGGAGGCAAAGCCTTAAGACGGACTGGACTTCTCAGGCTTCGGGTCATCAATACCGGCCATCACCAAGGCCTACTTCAACCTAACGATTTCCTCCTCAAGTTCTTTCTTTTTATACAAATTATCTATGTACACCATATTGATAGCCCAAACTAGCCCTCGAGCTCTCACCGCCGCCTCCTTAGGACCTCAGCCTCGACCTTCGCATCCTGCATGGCTTGATGCTCGCAGGTCAGTTGGAGCTTCAATAGCTGAACTTTGGCTTTCTCCATCCCAACAGTCTCTGAAAGCTCGTCGATGATCTTCTTCAAGGAGGTAATTTCCTCCGACTCTCCACTAGAGATAGCCCACCGACCATTGGCCAATTATTGCTGGAGACGTCTCACCTCTCTTCTTCATGCCTGGTCACCTTCTTTGACCAAATTAGCTTGTATTCATTATGCCAGGCTTCGATATCATGAAGCTGCTTCTGAAGTTCGGAGAACCTCTTGGACCAATCCCAATCATATCGGGCTCTGTCTGTAGACCATAATGAAGTTCCCTCCAGCAGTAGAATTTTTTCCTTCTCCATCATAAGGTCGATCTCAAGGGAGCTGATCTTTACCATTAACTTTCAAGACTTGTTGCTGGCACTTCTTCTCAGTTTGGCCATTTCTTTCTCGAAGCTGCCCTTCCAAATGCAGAAACTAGTGGAGTCCTTCCTATGCAGGTTCCTGAGGTGGGTAACTTTGATAGTTTCCTTCGAAGCATTCTTCCTTGATTCTTGGAGATCATCCTCGATTTTTCTCAACTTCTTCTTCGAGCGATGAACCTCCTTCTTCAAGCTTCTAATCAGTGGTCTAATTGGAACCCCATAGGATAAAGGATCGGCATTAACTAGAAGAGGAGAGTCATGACCTAGGTCATCAAGAGCGTTCTGAACCATGCAAATGACAACACAAAGTGTAAGGCTAGAAAAAGATCTATCTTTCATTTACTTAGATGTTTTTAAATACATCAGCATAAAAAAAAAAAAGAGAAGAAAAATGTATAAGTATTCGAGGATCTCAACCTCGGGAGGGATGACAAAGGGTGGAGTTGGATCACACTCAGTCGCCATAGGTTCCCAAACTGGTTCGCGCACCTCTGCGGCAGGTTCTAATGGGCTAGAAGCGAGCTCATCGAAGGTAGGGTCGACTATGGCATTAGACAGTCCCGCATCTACATCGTCTTCCTCCTCTAAAAAGTTGAGGTCAAGCTCAGAGAACCTTCAGGCTACTCTATCCTCGTAGAGCCCGAAACCCTTGATAAATGCTACTTGGCCGAACTCGACGTTCAGGTTCCACATCTTGGGATTGGTCTTGAACTCTTTCAAGGCCTGGGTCATTGCCTCCAAGATCGGCTTCGCCATTTGGGTCTCTAGTTCAGCGACCCTATTTTCAACTTCCTTCCTCCTTTCCTCCTCTAGGGCCAGTGTAGTCTTTAGTTTGGCCGAGACAAACTCCTCTTGGTGGAGCATGCCCTAAAGACTTTTGATGTCCGCCACCTTCTCCTTGGTAATGTGCTCTACCTCGACGACCCTCTCTTGAAGATGGTGGATCTCGAACAAAGGTTCTCCTGGGCCTTCTATGCCTTCGCCTCCTGATGATGTGCCCTCTTGATGTGGGTGAGCATCTAGTAACCCGACTATAACAAATGATTGGTGTTAAAAAAAAATGGAAGAGAAGAAGAAAGGCATAGAAGAGAAGAGAAAGAGTTGAGCAGTGGAGCAATCACCTTGAGGATGATTCCAAGAGAACCCCAGACGAGCTGCCGTAAATTTAGGTCAACCATCTGGTCCACCACCATGGGCATGGAAAACTTGTTGGCAAGATCCTAGATGACCTTTGGATTGTCGAAGGGATCCTCTCCTCGTTCGTTGTCATCACCATCCAACCCGTCTAGGCGAGCCTTATAGGACGTCTTCGCAACAGCTTTCCTTTTACTTCCCTCCCTTATCCCTTTCTTGACGGGGAGCTCTAAAACCTGATCCCTGCTGGAGGAGCATAAGGGCGTGAAAGGCACCGGGCCTACGCTATCCATGCCAACCTTAGCAGTTAGGAGAGTCTCAGTGCTGGCGATGACCTCAGACACAGCGGCAGTGGAGGTGGGGACTGAAGAAAAAATCCTATTTTTCAGATCAGGTTCATTCAGATCTGATTGGATCAAGAGGGATATTTCAAAAATTTTTTATCTTAGATTGAAATTAGATCTAAGACTCTTTAGATCTAATCTTATTAATTTGATAAAATAAAATAAATTAAATTAAATCTAATTTAATTATACCTATATTTTGGGTAATCTAATTACCTAGTGATGATCCCGATATTTACTTGAGATTCTGGATGTAGCCACTTAAGTGCCTGACCTCTACCAGTATCCACTCAAGCAGGATCTGGAGATCTTCTTCTTTTCAATCAATGCTCCAAAAATCAGATCTAGATCTGATCTTGAAGGTCTTCAAAATGACTTTTGAAGATCAGCCATTGTCTCTTGCAGCAGTGCTACCTTCTTCCTTTCTTGTCGCCTTTCTCTTGCTTGGATTGCACCAAACTCAAGCCCAAGAACTCTTGGATGTGGATAGGAGAGAGAAGATTTGAAGGTGGCATGGAGAAGGAGGGAGATAAGCTTTGTGGCATGGGCAAAGGGCAAAAGCTCTCAATTCTAGGCATAGACAGAATTTATATAGACCCTTCTATTTCATGCAGTGCCACATCATCCCAGCCAATCATGGCTCTTTATGCAATCAGATCTAAATCTGGTTGGTGGGATGATATCATCTAATCCAATCATATTAGAGTCCCTTATAAACCTCCTTAGGTGGCACCAAGACTAGTCAAATAGGACTCCTTGGCGCCACCTAATTTGAAATCATGAAGCTACCCGGAGTCCCATCTATGGCGTAATCCTCATGGGATGCATGCCTCCCTAGGCATGCACCCCCTCCCTTTCTACGTTTTAGTAGGGAGATAAAGCCCTATGTTCTCTTCTATGGGTGCATGACACATGGGCAGATGTCTAAGTGTCAAAGGTCAACATTTGACCAAAGTCCAAAGATAAGATTTAGCAGGTAACGAAAAATGGTAGGTATTATCTCAAATTTATCTCATAAATTACAACAATCCTTTTTTGACCTAGACAAGCTCCAGTTAGACCATATAAAGATTTTTGAGTGAGTCCAAACATATTTGGCTCAGTCGAGATAAGCTTTAATGATTATTGAAGAAGAACATTAAGCTCAATCATGTGCTAGCATAATTTTCTTGAACCTAATTGAATCTTATTCAAATCAATTAAATTGAATTAGTCCAATTGATGATATCCATATCCAAACCCTTGTTTGTGTGACCCAATTAGGCTCAGTTCCATATGATAATGGGATACGTCGTGATTGAAGAAAAATTCTGATTTCTCGGACCAAGTTCATTCAGATCAGATCAGATCAAGAGATATATTTCAAAAAAATTTTCCTTTGATCCGAATCAAATCTAGGATGTTTTAGATCTGATCTTTATTATTCTAATAATTAACATAGAATCTTGATAAATTAAATCAAATTTAATTAACCTTGATGTAGGGTAATCCTATTACCCATTGATGATCCTGTAAGCAGTGGAAGGTTCTGGATCTAGCCACGTAAATGCCTGATCTCTATCGATATCCACTCCGACTGGATCTGGAGATCTTCTTCTTCTCTATCACATCTCCAAAAATTAGATCTGAATCTGATTTGGAGGATCTTCAAAATACCTTTCGAAGATCAGTAGTTGTCCTTTGCAGCAGCGCAGCCTTCTAGCTTTCTGTCGCCTTTCTCTCATCTAGATTGCACCAACTAACATCCCAAACTACTTTGGGCATGGAGAGGAGAGGGAGATGATGGACTTGGCATGGAGGAGGAAGAGAGAGGCAGCCTTGGGCATGGAGAATTGTGTGTTTTTCTTAAGTTGGGTGCAGGATCTTATTTATAGACTATGCATGATCCAACTCCTCTTCTTCCCAACCAATCACAACCCTTTGTAAAATCAGATCTAAATCTGATTGGTGGGAATAGACTCCCTTGGATTCCTCCTTAGATGGTGTCTAAGACTAGTCAAACTTGGTTCTTAGGAGGAGTCTATTTAGAATCCAAAAAGGAGATGGAGTCCCTATCCAACAGGGACTCCTGGGCGCCCTCTTAAACCTAATTGAATCTCATTCAGATCAATTGAACTGGAATTGTTCAATTGATGATCACCCAATTCAAACTCTTGTTTGTGTGGTTCAGTTCTATATGGTAATGGGATATGTCATGATCTATATCATCGACATTATCGAAACTCCTTTCGATGGATCAGAACTCTTCTTATTCGAACAGCTAGAATGATCGATCATCTAAATCATTCTAATTGCTCCCAAAATCCACCAGTGACACCTAGCAGTATATGGTGGCAACCCATCAGAGCTGAATGTGAACCTCTTGGTGTAGCTATCTGTGTGATTAAGTTCTTCTATCTTGAGCTCCGATCAGATTAGGGTTAAGGTGAACTCGTCAAACCCTAGTTTCTATCATATGATGTAATCATTCGATTCAAGTCTGATGTGAAAGGCTAAATAGAAACTCTTTCTATTATTTCACTCTGCCATGGCCATGGACTTCTGGACTTGATTCTCATGATCATCATAGGACTGCTCCTCTACCACCGAGGTAGATAGATTCCATCTTGATGCAATCCAGTTCCTACAATGAACATGCTATAGCCAACATACACCTCAGGATTCTGAATGGCTAGGAGATCGAGTAATGGTGTAGTCAAACTATAACACCCTCAAGATGAACTACCGATGCACCTCAGGTCAAAGAACTAGACATACTACTGCAGCATCGAGTCAGTCATTGATGAGAAGGTAGACTTCCTAATGACTACTCGAGGTGGTCACGCTCAGTGCCCTCATTCTCTAACGAGTACCTGTACTCTCACTCTGGTGTCTCCACATCCGTAGACTTAAGACTCATCTACTTAAAGAGAAGTGATTGTACACCAACCTTCTGGATCAATCACCATCCTTATGATGATCCTATGGTCGGAAGCATTTTATGAGTTAATAATGATTATTCATGTCTTAAATTTTCAACTCTTGAAAATATGAATTATCATTACCATTAACTCAAAGGATGTATCACAGATACTAAATACACATATGTGATAGAAAATAACCCATTTTATTGATTATAGTCAAAATTATAATTTTGCCCCTAGAAGTGTATTACAAGTGTCAGCCAATTCTGGCTTCTAGGGCACATATATCTAACAATCTCCCACTTGTCCTAAAGCCAATTGGCTACAAGTCTAAGTCCCATCTTCTCAAGGTGGGCTTCGATCTTCTGCTGGCCCAATGGCTTTGTAAGTGGGTCTGCCACATTATCTGCGGAGTTGACTCTCTTGACCTCGACGTAACCCTTCTCGAGGTAATCGTGGATGAGGTGGTATCACCGCTCAATGTGCTTGGATTTTTGGTGAGACCTCGGCTCCTTAGCAAGGGCTATGGCGCCATTATTATCACAGTATAGAGGAATGGCATCTGATGGCATTACTCTAATTTTTGCAGCAAACTTCTTGTACCAGAATGCTTCCTTCGCAGCCTCTGATGCAGCGATATATTCTGCTTCCATGGTGGAATCTGCTATCACGGTTTGCTTGGAACTCTTCTAGCTGACAGCACCACCATTGCACACAAACAGACTCTCAGATGTCGACTTTCGATCATCTACATCGGACATGAAATTCCGAGTCTGTGTATCCCTGAACTTGGAGTTCTTCCGTTACCAAAGACCAACATCATATCCTTAGTTCTTCTTAAGTACTTAAGGATACATTTCATAGAAGTCCAGTGTTCTTCACCTGGATTTGACTGATATCTGCTTGTGACACTCACAGCATGGGCTATATCAGGTCGTGTACATAGCATGGCATACATGAGGCTCCCTATTGCAGAAGCATAAGGGATCTTGCTCATGCGTTCTATTTCCTCAGGTGTGCTAGGGCACATCTTCTTGGAAAGATGAATACCATGTCTGAAGGGTATTAATCCCCTCTTAGAGTTTTCCATACTAAACCTCTTTTAGTACTTCCTCTATGTACATCTTCTGTGAAAGTCCTAGCATCCTATTCGGTCTATCCCTATAGACCTTAATTCCTAGAATAAAGGATGCTTCACCTAGGTCTTTCATGGAGAATTCCTTGGACAACCATATTTTGACTGTCATCAACATGGGAATATCATTCCCAATAAGGAGGATGTCATCCACGTACAATACGAGGAAGACAACAGCGCTCCCACTGACCTTTTTGAAAACACATGGTTCCTCTTCATTTTTGATGAAACCAAACTTTTTGATCACATCATTGAAACGAGTGTTCCAGCTCCGAGATGCTTGCTTAAGTCCATATATGGACCTTTGCAGCTTGCAAACCTTGTGATCAGTATCACTGGATGTGAAACCTAGCGGCTGTTCCATATAGATATCTTCCTCAAGATATCCATTTAAGAATGCCGTTTTCACATTCCATTTGCCATATTTCATAATCGAAATAGGCTGCAACGGCAAGCAATGTGCGGATGGATTTTAGCATAGCCACTGGAAAAAGGTATCCTGATAGTCAATGCCTTCACGTTGACTATAACCTTTTGCCACTAGTCTAGCCTTGAATGTCTCCACATTCCCATCTGCACCAATCTTTCTCTTGAAGATCCATTTACACCCAATAGGTACTATACCTTCTGGTGGATCTACCAAGGTCCAGACTTGGTTTGAGTGCATCGAGTCAATTTCTGACTGCATTGCCTCTAGCCATTTCTCGGAGTCGATATCTGATATCGCCTCGTTGTAGGTTTTGGGATCATCACCATGAGCACCATTACCTATGAGGAACATTTTCCTCTACTTCCTCTGAAATAATACCTAAGTATCTTTCAGGGGATGGAAAACTCTTTTCGATCTACGAGGTGGAGGAGGTAGTGTTCTTATTGGCTCAACCTGATTTGGTTCCAATTGGTCCTTAGCTCATTGTACTTGTGAGACTTTCTCATCAAGGTTAATCTGCTTTCCAATGCCGCTATCTTGAATAAACTATTTTTCAAGAAAGATGGCATGTCGACTCACAATCACATTGTGGTCTTCTGGAATGTAGAAATAGTATCCTAATGACTCTTTAGGATATCCTATGAATCGAGCTCTGAAAGGACCTAAACTCTAACTTGTCCGCTTGTTGTCTTTTGACATGAGCCGGACAACCCCAAATTCTGAGATGACTCAGACTTGGTTTCTTACCGTGCCATATCTCATACGGTGTGGTAGGAACGGTTTTAGAGGAAACCCTATTCAGTAGATAAATTGAAGTTAACAATGAGTGTCCCCAAAGAAAATCAGGGAGGTCTGTGAAGCTCATCATGGATCGAACCATATCCAATAGAGTCCGATTTCTCCATTCTGAAACCCCGTTGAGTTGAGGTGTTCCTGGTGGAGTCCATTGAGAGACTATGCCATTTTTCTTTAGATAGTCTAGGAATTCCCGGCTAAGGTATTCACCTCCTCGATCTGATCGAAGAACCTTAATGGGTTTTTCAGTTTATTTTTCTACTTCATGTCTGAATTCTTTGAACTTTTCAAAAGCTTCAGACTTGTGTCTCATAAGATACACATACCCATACCTAGACAGATCATCGGTAAAGGTAATGAAGTAGACAAAATTGCCTCTAGCCGGCACATCAAATGGGCCGCACACATCAGTATGTACTAGGGCAAGGAGATCTGTGGCCCTCTTCCCCATGTCCTAACAAAAGGGAGTTTAGTCATTTTGCCTTGAAGACAAGATTCACAAGTTGGATATGACTCGGAAAGTCAATGGACTCAATAGCCCATTTTTCTCCAATTTGTTGATCCTATCTTCTGCTATATGACCTAATCTCAGGTGCCATAGATATCCTATCATTTGGACTATCCCTAGGTCGTTTGGCATTCACGTTTTGCTCGATAGTTAGAACAGGTACATCAATATGTAGCTGATAAAGACCATTAATAAGGAAACCATTTGCAATTTTATTTCTTTCATAAAGAATGTTACAATGGTCCTTAAAGAAGGTAATCACATAGCCTTCTAGTGCTAAGCATGAAACAGAAATCAAATTCCTGCTAGCTGCAGGCACATAATAACAGTCTTTCAAAACTAAGTCTAAACCAGATGGTAATCGAAGAGGGTATGTTCCCACGGCCACTGCAGCAACTCTTGCTCCATTTTCGATGCGTAGGATCATGTCTCCATCCCTCAGCCTCCTGCTATCCTCAAGATCCCTGCATGAAAGTGCACAGATGAGCACTAGAACCAGAGTCAAGCACCCAACTGGATGCAGAAGAAACTGTAAGGTTAGACTCAATAACGAGCATACCTCCAGAAGGACCTTCCTTCTTGTTCTTCAGGGTGGCCAGGTAAGTAGGGCAGTTTCGCTTCCAATGGCCATTGCTGTTGCAATGGAAACACTTTCCTTTGATCAGCGGCCTTCTTCTTCGGCTCTGCCTTCTTCTTCTTTCCTCCTTCCATCCTTCTGCTTTTTTGCAGACTTCTTTTTCTTTCTAGAAGACTTTCTTTTGGAAGAAGTCCATTCCATAGCAAGAACTGAGCCTTTAGAACCTTTCATAGAAAGCTCAGCGGTGACCAGCATATTCATTAATTCGGCCAAGGAATTTTGAAGTTTATGCATGTGGTAATTCATGATGAATTGCCCATATGCATCAGTCAAGGATTGCAGAATAATATCGTTCTGCAGATCCAAGTCTAACTTCACACCGAGCTTCTCAAGCTCTTTCCAAATGTCCTTGATCATCATCAGACAGTGATCTTGGACTGACTGCCCATCATGCATCTTAGCCTTAAAAAGTCATTTCGTGACTTGATACTTGGCTGCGCGACTCTGTTCACCAAACATCTCTTGCAGGTGAGCCAACATTTGGCGAGCAGTTCCCGATATCTTCATGTTGGCACTGGAGCTCATCAGACATCGAGCCCAACATGTAATATCTAGGCCTTATTATCTTCGTCTATCCATTTTTTTAGAGATGCTCTCTGTTCAGTGGATGGACGGGCTGGTAAGGTGGGAGGGTCCTGATCCAATATATGGGTTAACTTCTCGGAATCCAAAATAATTTTATAGTTCCTGAGTAATCTTTGTAATTAGGTTCGGTCAGTCTATGTGTGTCCAGGATACGTGCTCATGGGTTGGATGCAGACATTTTCCTGTAGAGAGTCAAAGATTCTAGTTAGATACTGTAATTATGACTTAATCAATTTATTTAGGAATTTTATTTTTAAGCAAATTAGCTCCCACTATTTTTTTGGATCCCCACACTTCCTCTATAGAGATGCAAAAATCTCCATGATTAATGATTTTTAGTGGATGGTGCGGTCTCACCAACTGACTCATCTGAAGAAAAATCCTAATTTTCCAGACTAGGTTCATTCAGATCTAATCGGATCAAGAGATATATTTCAAAAATTTTTTCTTTGATCTAAATTCAATCTGAGATATTTCAGATTTGATCTTTATTATTCTAATAATTAATATTATAATCTAGATAAATTAAATCAAATTTAATTTACCTTGATGTAGGATAATCCTATTATCCGTTGATGATCCTGTAAGTAGCGAAAGGTTCTGGATCTAGCCACGCAAGTGCCTGGCCTCTATCAGTATCTACTCGAACTGGATCTAGAGATCCTCTTCTTCTCTATCACGTCACCAAAAATTAGATCTAAATCAGATTTGGAGGATCTTCAAAATACCTTTCGAAGATCAGCAGTTGTCCTTTGCAGCAGCACAGCCTTCTAGCTTTCTATCGCCTTTCTCTCATCTAGATAGCATCAACTAAGATCCCAAACTACTTTGGGCATGGAGAGGAGAGGGAGATGATGGACTTGGCATGAAGGAGGAAGAGGGAGGCAGCCTTGGGCGTAGGAATTATTCTTCTCTTTGAGTTGGGCGCAGAGTCTTATTTATAGACTATGTGTGATCCAACTCCTCTTCTTCCCAACCAATCACAATCCTTTGTAAAATCAGATCTAAATCTGATTGGTAGGAAATAGAGTCCCTTGGATTCCTCCTTAGATGGCGCCTAAGACCAGTCAAACTTGGTTCTTAGGAGGAACTCTAATTTTGGAATCCAAAAAAGAGATGGAGTCCATGTCCAACAGGGACTCCTGGGCGCCTCCAGCTTGGGCACACACCAAGAGTGGCATGCGCCATCCTTCTTGCCAGATTCTGATAGGGGGACAAGCCCCCACTAGCTCTCCAATAGGTGCATGACATGTGGACAGAAAGTCAAAGTGTCAATGGTCAACATTTGACCAGTCAAAGGTCAACTTTTGACCAAAGTCAAAGGAACGAGAAATGGCAAGGTGACCAAAAATGGCAGGTAATTGTCTTACAAAATAAGACAACCTTTTTTCTGACTTGGACAAGCTCCAGTCAGACCAAGTGAAGGCCTCTGATCGAGCACAAACTCCTTTGGCTCAGTCAGGACAACTATTTATGATAGTAAAAGAAGAACGTTAGGTTCAATCGAGTGCTAGCACGATTTTCCTTGAACCTAATTGAATCTCATTCAGATCAATTGAACTGGATCAGTTCAATTGATGATCACCAGATTCAAACCCTTGTTTGTGTGACCCAGTTAGGTTCAGTTCTGTATGGTAATGGGATATGTCATGATCTCTATCATCGACATCATCGAAACTCCTTTCGATGGATCAGAAACTCTTCTGATTCGAACAGCTAGAATGATCGATCATCTAAATCATTCTAATTGCTCCCAAAATCCACCAGTGACACCTAGCAGTATATGGTGGCAACCCATCAGAGCTGAATGCGAACCTCTTGGTGCAGCTACCTGTGTGATTAAGTTCTTCTATCTTGAGCCCCGATCAGATTAGGGTTAAGGTGAACTCGTCAAACCCTAGTCTCTGTCATATGATGTAATCATTCGATTCAAGTCCGAATGTGAAAATCTAAATAGAAACTCTTTCTATTATTTCACTCTGCCATGGCCATGGGCTTCTGGACTTGATTCTCATGATCATCATAGGGCTGCTCCTCTACCACCGAGGTAGATAGATTCCATCTTGATGCAATCCAGTTCCTACAATGAACATGCTATAGCCAACATACACCTCAGGGTTCCATATGGCTAGGAGATCCGAGTAATGGTGTAGTCAAACTATAACACCCTCAAGGTGAACTGCCGATGCACCTCAGGTCAAAGAACCAGACACACTACTGCAGCATCGAGTCAGTCATTGACGAGAAGGTAGACTTCCTAATGACTACTCGAGGTGGTCACGCTCAGTGCCCTCGTTCTCTAACGAGTACCTGTACTCTCGCTCCGGTGTCTCCACACCGTAGACTCAAGACTCATCTACTAAAGAGAAGCGATTGTACACCAACCTTCCGGATCAATCACCATCCTCGTGATGATCCTATGGTCGGGAGCATTTTATGAGTTAATAATGATTATTCATGTCTTAAATTTTCAACTCTTGAAAATATGAATTATCATTACCATTAACTCAAAGGATGTATCACAGACACTAAATACACATATGTGATAGAAAATAATCCCATTTTATTGATTATAGTCAAAATTATAATTTTGCCCCTAGAAGTGTATTACAAGTGTCAGCCAATTCTGGCTTCTAGGGCACATATATCTAACAATCTCCCACTTGTCCTAAAGCCAATTGGCTACAAGTCTAAGTCCCATCTTCTCAAGGTGGGCTTCGATCTTCTGCTGGCCCAACGGCTTTGTAAGTGGGTCTGCCACATTATCTGTGGAGTTGACTCTCTTGACCTCGACGTAACCTTTCTCGAAGGTAATCGCGGATGAGGTGGTATCGCCGCTCAATGTGCTTGGATTTCTGGTGAGACCTCGGCTCCTTAGCAAGGGCTATGGCGCCATTGTTGTCGCAGTATAGAGGAATGGCATCTGATGGCATTACTCCAATTTCTGCAGCAAACTTCTTGTACCAGAATGCTTCCTTTGCAGCCTCTGATGCAGCGATATATTCTGCTTCCATGGTGGAATCTGCTATCACAGTTTGCTTGGAACTCTTCCAGCTGACAGCACCACCATTGCACACAAACAGACTCCCAGATGTCGACTTTCGATCATCTATATCAGGACATGAAATCCGAGTCTGTGTATCCTGGAACTTGGAGTTCTCCATTACCAAAGACCAACATCATATCCTTAGTTCTTCTCAAGTACTTAAGGATACATTTCACAGAAGTCCAGTGTTCTTCACCTGGATTTGACTGATATCTGCTTGTGACACTCACAGCATGGGCTATATCAGGTCGTGTACATAGCATGGCATACATGAGGCTCCCTATTGCAGAAGCATAAGGGATCTTGCTCATGCGTTCTATTTCCTCAGGTGTGCTAGGGGCACATCTTCTTGGAAAGATGAATACCATGTCTGAAGGGTATTAATCCCCTCTTAGAGTTTTCCATACTAAACCTCTTTAGTACTTCCTCTATGTACATCTTCTGTGAAAGTCCTAGCATCCTATTCGGTCTATCCCTATAGACCTTAATTCCTAGAATAAAGGATGCTTCACCTAGGTCTTTCATGGAGAATTCCTTGGACAACCATAATTTTGACTGTTGTCAACATGGGAATATCATTCCCAATAAGGAGGATGTCATCCACGTACAATACGAGGAAGACAACAGCGCTCCCACTGACCTTTTTGAAGAACACATGGTTCCTCTTCATTTTTGATGAAACCAAACATTTTTGATCACATCATTGAAATGAGTGTTCCAGCTCCGAGATGCTTGCTTAAGTCCATATATGGACCTTTGCAGCTTGCAAACCTTGTGATCAGTATCACTGGATGTGAAACCTAGCGGCTGTTCCATATAGATATCTTCCTCAAGATATCCATTTAAGAATGCCATTTTCACGTCCATTTGCCATATTTCATAATCGAAATAGGCTGCAACGGCAAGCAATGTGCGGATGGATTTTAGCATAGCCACTGGAGAAAAGGTATCCTGATAGTCAATGCCTTCGCATTGACTATAACCTTTTGCCACTAGTCTAGCCTTGAATGTCTCCACATTTCCATCTGCACCAATCTTTCTCTTGAAGATCCATTTACACCCAATAGGTACTATACCTTCTGGTGGATCTACCAAGGTCCAGACTTGGTTTGAGTGCATCGAGTCAATTTCTGACTGCATTGCCTCTAGCCATTTCTCGGAGTCGATATCTGATATCGCCTCGTTGTAGGTTTTGGGATCATCACCATGAGCACCATTACCTACGAGGAATATTTTCTCTACTTTCCTCTGAAATAATACCTAAGTATCTTTCAGGAGGATGGAAAACTCTTTCCGATCTACGAGGTGGAGGAGGTAGTGTTCTTATTGGCTCAACCTGATTTGGTTCCAATTGGTCCTTAGCTCATTGTACTTGTGAGACTTTCTCATCAAGGTTAATCTGCTTTCCAATGCCGCTATCTTGAATAAACTATTTTTCAAGAAAGATGGCATGTCGACTCACAATCACATTGTGGTCTTCTGGAATGTAGAAATAGTATCCTAATGACTCTTTAGGATATCCTATGAATCGAGCTCTGAAGGACCTAAACTCTAACTTGTCCGCTTGTTGTCTTTTGACATGAGCCGGACAACCCCAAATTCTGAGATGACTCAGACTTGGTTTCTTACCGTGCCATATCTCATACGGTGTGGTAGGAACGGTTTTAGAGGGAACCCTATTCAGTAGATAAATTGAAGTTAACAATGAGTGTCCCCAAAGAAAATCAGGAAGGTCTGTGAAGCTCATCATGGATCGGACCATATCCAATAGAGTCCGATTTCTCCATTCTGAAACTCCGTTGAGTTGAGGTGTTCCTGGTGGAGTCCATTGAGAGACTATGCCATTTTTCTTGAGATAGTCTAGAAATTTCGGCTAAGGTATTCACCTCCTCGATCTGATCGAAGAACCTTAATGGGTTTTCCAGTTTATTTTTCTACTTCATGTCTGAATTCTTTGAACTTTTCAAAAGCTTCAGACTTGTGTCTCATAAGATACACATACCCATACCTAGACAGATCATCGGTAAAGATAATGAAGTAGACAAAATTGCCTCTAGCCGGCACATCAAATGGGCCGCACACATCAGTATGTACTAGGGCAAGGAGATCTGTGGCCCTTTCCCCATGTCCTAACAAAAGGGAGTTTAGTCATTTTGCCTTGAAGACAAGATTCACAAGTTGGATATGACTCGAAAGTCAATGGACTCAATAGCCCATTTTTCTCCAATTTGTTGATCCTATCTTCTGCTATATGACCTAATCTCAGGTGCCATAGATATCTATCATTTGGACTATCCCTAGGTCGTTTGGCATTCACGTTTTGCTCGATAGTTAGAACAGATACATCAATATGTAGCTGATAAAGATCGTTAATAAGGAAAATCCATTTGCAATTTTATTTCTTTCATAAAGAATGTTACAATGGTCCTTAAAGAAGGTAATCACATAGCCTTCTAGTGCTAAGCATGAAACAGAAATCAAATTTCCTGCTAGCTGCAGGCACATAATAACAGTCTTTCAAAACTAAGTCTAAACCAGATGGTAATCGAAGAGGGTATGTTCCCACCGCCACTGCAGCAACTCTTGCTCCATTTTTGATGCGTAGGATCATGTCTCCATCCCTCAGCCTCCTGCTATCCTCAAGATCCCTGCATGAAAGTGCACAGATGAGCACTAGAACCAGAGTCAAGCACCCAACTGGATGCAGAAGAAATCGTAAGGTTAGACTCAATAACGAGCATACCTCCAGAAGGACCTTCCTTCTTGTTCTTCAGGGTGGCCAGGTAAGTAGGGCAGTTCCGCTTCCAATGGCCGTCGCTATTGCAATGGAAACACTTTCCTTTGACATCGGCCTTCTTCTTCGGCTCTGCCTTCTTCTTCTTTCCTCCTTCCACCTTTTGCTTTTTCGCAGACTTTTTTTTCTTTTTAGAAGACTTTCTTTTGGAAGAAGTCCGTTCCATAGCAAGAACTGAGCCTTTAGAACCTTTCATAGAAAGCTCAGCGGTGACCAGCATGTTCATTAATTCGGCCAAGGAATTTTGAAGTTTATGCATGTGGTAATTCATGATGAATTGCCCATATGCATCAGTCAAGGATTGAAGAAATATACATTCTGTAGATCCATGTCTAACTTCACACCGAGTCTCAAGCTCTTTCAAGTTCCTTGATCATCATCAGACATGATCTCTTGGACTGACTGCCCATCCATACTCTTAGCCTTAAAAGTCATTTGACTTGATAACTAGCTGGCGCGACTCTGTTCACCAAAAATCTCTTGCAAGTGAGCCAACATTTTGGCGAGCAGTTTTGATATCTTCATGTTGGCACTGAGCTCATCAGACATCGAGCCCACATGTAATATCTAGCCTCTTATCTTCGTCTATCCATTTTTCCAGAGATGCTCTCTATTCAGTGGATGGATGGGCTAGTAAGTGGGAGGGTTCCTGGTCCAATACAAGCGTTACCTTTCTC
>QRFJ01000837.1:37173-66559 GCA_006176705.1 Cocos nucifera
ATTCTCCAAAAGAAAAGTCTTATGGAAAGAAAAAAAAGTCTGGAAAAAGCAAAGGTGGAAGGAACAAAGGAAGAAGGCAGAGCCGAAGAAAAAAAGCTGATATCAAAGGAAAGTGTTTCATTGCAACAGAACGGCCACTTGGAAGCGAACTTCCCTACTTACTGGCCACCCTGAAGAACAAGAAGGAAGGTCCTTCTAGAGGTATGCTCGTATTGAGTCTAACTTATGATTTCTTCTGCATCAGTTGGTGCTTGAACTCTGTTCTAGTGCTCATCTGTGCACTTTCATGCAGGGTCTTGAGGATAGCAGAAGGTGAGGGATGGAGAATGATCCTACGCATCAGTAATAGAGCAAGAGTTGCTGCAGTAGCCGGGGAACATACCTCTTCGATTACCATCTGGTTTAGACTTAGTTTTGAAAGACTTTATTATATGCCTGCAAGCTAGCAGAATTTGATTTTGTTTCATGCTTAGCACTAAGAAGCTATGTGATTACCTTCTTTAAGGACCATTGTAATATTCTTTATGAAAAGAAATAAAATTACAAATGGTTTCTTATTAATGGTCTTTATCAGCTACATATGATTTACATTTCTAACTATCGAGCAAAACGTGAATCCAAATGACCTAGGGATGTCCAAATGAACATATCTATGGCACCTAAGATTAGGTCATATAGCAGAAGATAGGATCAACAAATTAGAGAAAAATGGGCTATTGAGTCATTGACTTCAGTCATTCCAACTTGTGAATCTTTCTTCAAGGCAAAATGACAAACTCCCTTTTTAGGACATGGAGAAGGGCACAGATCTCCTTGCCCTAGTACATACTGATGTGTGCGACCCATTTGATGTGCCGCTAGAGGCAATTTTCTACTTCATTACTTTTACGATGATCTGTCTAGTATGGGTATGTATATCTTATGAGACAAAGTCTGAAGCTTTAAAAGTTCAAAGAATTCAGACATGAAGTAGAAAAACAAAACTGAAAATCCATTAAGGTTCTTCGATCAGATCGAGGAGGTGAATACCTTAGCCGAGAATTCCTAGACTATCTCAAGGGAAATGGCATAGTCTCTCAATGGACTCCACCAGAACACCCTAACTCGAATGGGTTTCAGAATGGAGAAATTGGACTCTATTTGGATTGGTCCGATCCATGATGAGCTTCATAGACCTCCCTGATTTTTTTGGGGAATCATTGTTAACTTCAATTATCTACTGAATAGGGTTCCTCTAAACATTCCTACCACACCATGAGATATTGGTACGGTAAGAAACCAAGTCTGAGTCACTTAGAATTTGGGGTTGTCCGGCTTATGTCAAAAGACAACAAGCGGACAAGTTAGAGTTTAGTCCTTTAGAGCTCGATTCATAGGATATCCTAAAGAGTCATTAGGATACTATTTCTACATTCCAGAAGACCACAATGTGATTGTGAGTCGACATGCATCTTCTTGAAAAATAGTTTATTCAAGATAGCGTATTGAAAAGCAGATTAACTGATGAGAAAGTCTCACAAGTACAACGAGCTAGGACCAATTGAAACAAATCAGTGTGAGCCAATAAGAACACTACTCCTCCACCTCTAGATCAGAATTTTCCATCTCTCCTAAAAGATACTTAGGTATTATTTCAGAGGAAAGTAGAGAAAATTTCCTCATAGGTAATGGTGCTCATGGTGATGATCCGAAAACCTACAGATGCGGATATCAGATATCGACTCCGAAAAATTGGCTAGAGCAATGAAGTCAGAAATTGACTCGATGCACTCAAACAAATCTGGACCTTGGTAGATCCACAGAAGTATAGTACCTATTGGGTTGTAAATGGATCTTCAAAGAGAAAGATTGGTGCAGATGGGAAATGTGGAGGCATTCAAGCTAGACTAGTGGCAAAAGTTATAGTCAATGCAAGGCATTGACTATCAGGATACCTTCTCAGCATGGCTATTGCTAAAATCCATCCGTGCATGCTTGACCGTTGCAAGCCTATTTTGATTATGAAATATGATCAAATGGACGTTGAAAATTGCGTTCTTAAATGGATACTTGAGGAAGAGATCTATTATGGAAAGCCACTAGGTTTCACATCAGTGATACTGATCACAAGGTATTGCAAGCTACAAAGTCCATATATGGACTTAAGCAAGCATCCGGAGCTGGAACACTCATTTCAAGATGTGATCAAAAATGTTTGGTTTCATCAAAAAATGAAGATGAATCCATGTGTCTTCAAAAAGGTCGAGTGGGAGCGCTATTGTCTTCCTCGTATTGTACTGTGGATAACATCCTCCTTATTGAAATGATATTCCATCGATGACAACAGTCAAATATATGTCGTTGTCAAGAAATTCCTCCATGAAAGACTTAGGTGAAGCATCCTTATTTAGGAATTAAGGTCTATAGGGATAGACCGAATTAGAATGCAGGATTTTCATAGAAGATTGTACATAGAGAAGCTACTAAAGAGGTTTTAGTTATGGAAAACTCTATGGAAGCAAGGATTCTATCAAAAATTGGCAGTAATGCCATCAGATGCCATTCCTCTGTACTGCGACAACAATGTGCTATAGCCCTTGCTAAGGAGCCAAGTCTCACAAAAATTCAAGCACATTGAGCGGCGATACCACTCATCCGCGATTACCTGAGAGGTACGTCAAGGTCAAGAGATAGTCACTCCACAGATAAATATGTCAGACCCAACTTTACGAAGCCATTGGGCCAGGCAGAAGATCGAAGCCCACCTTCAGAAGATTGGGACTTAGACTTATAGCTAATTGACTTTAGGATAAGTGGAGATTGTTAGATATTATGTGCCTTAAAAGCCAGAATTGGCTGACATTATAATACACTTCTAGGGGCAAATTGTAATTTTGACTATATTAATAAAGGGTTATTTTTATCACATATGTGTATTTAGTGTTCTATGATACATTCTTTGCAGTTAATGATGATGATAATATATTTTCAAGAGTAAAATTTAAGACATGAATAATCCATTATTAATCATAAAATGCTTCTCGACCATAGGATCATTCACGGGATGGGTGATTGAATCTGGAAAGGTTGGATGTACATCGTTCTTTTAGTAGATGAGTCTTGAGTCTTACCATGTAGACACCAAAAGAGAGACAGATATCGTTAGAGAATGAGGCACTGAAGCGTGACCATCTCGGTAGTATTAGGGATCTACCTTCTCGTCAATGACTGACTCAATGCTGCAAATAGTGCGTTCTGTTCTTGACTAAGATGCATGAAATTCACCTTGAGGGTTGTTATAGTTTGACTACACTATTACTCAGTCTCTCTAGCCATATGAAATCCTAAGTGTATGTTAGCTATAGCATGTTTCATTGTAGGAACTGGGATTAGCATCAAGATGGAATCTATCTACCTCGGTGGTAGAGGAGCAGCCCTATGATGATCATGAGAATCAAGTCTAGAAGTCCATGGCCATGGCAGAGTGAAATAATAGAAAGAGTTTCTATTTAGGTTTTCACATTGGATTTGAAATCGAATAATTACATCATATGACAGAGACTAGGGGTTTGACGAGTTCACCTTAACCCTAATCTGATCGGAGCTCAAGATAGAAGAACTTAATCACACAGGTAGATGCACCAAGAGGTTCACATTCAGCTCTGATGGGTTGCCACCATATATTGCTAGGTGTCACTGGTGGATTTTGGGAGCAATTAGAATGATTTAGATAATCGATCATTCTAGCTGTTCGAATCAGAAGAATTTTGATCCATCGAAAGGAGTTTCGATGATGTCGATGATAGAGATCATGACATATCCTATTACCATACAGAACTGAACCTAACTGGGTCGCACAAACAAGAGTTTGAATCTGGTGATCATCAATTGAATTGATCTAGTTCAATTGATCTGAATGAGATTCAATTAGGTTCAAGGAAATCGTGTTAGCACTCGATTGAACCTAACGTTCTTCTTTTACTATCATAAATAAGTTGTCCTGACTGAGCCAAAGGTGTTTGTGCTCATTTAGAGGCCTTCACTTTGTCTGATTGGAGCTTGTCCAAGATAGAAAAGGTTGTCTTATTTTGTAAGACATTACCTACCATTTTTGGTCACCTGCCATTTCTCGTCCTTTGACTTTGGTCAAAAGTTGACCTTTGACTGGTCAAATGTTGACCATTGATACTTTGACTTTTGTCCATGTGTCACGTACCTATTGAAGAGCTAGTGGGGGCCTGTCCCCCTGCTAGAACCTAGCAAGGAGGAGGGCGCACGCCACCCTTGGCGTATGCCTAAGTTGGAGGCGCCCAAGAGTCCCTGTTGGATAGGGACTCCATCTCCTTTTTGGATTCCAATTAGAGTTCTCCTAAGAACCAACTTTGATTGGTCTTAGGCGCCCTCTAAGGAGGAATCCAGGAGACTCTATTCTCACCAATCAGATTTAGATCTCATTTCACAAAGGGTTGTGATTGGTTGGGAAGAAGAGGAGTTGGATCACGCTTAGTCTATAAATAAGATCCTACGCCCAACTCAAAGGGAATGACAATTCTCCATGCCCCAAGACTGCTTCTCCTCTCCTCCTCCACACCAAACCCACCTTCTCCCTCTCCTCTCCACGTCCAAAAGGAGTTTTGGACCTTGGTTGGTGCGATCCAGATGAGAGAAAGGCGACTGAAAGCTAGAAGGCTGCGCTACTGCAAAGGACAACTGCTGATCTTCAAAAGGAGTTTTGAAGATCCTCTAGATCAGATCTAGATCTGATTTTTGGAGATGTGATAGAGAAGAAGAAGATCTCCAGATCCAGCCCAAGTGAATATCGATAGAGGTCAGGCACTTGCGTGGCTAGATCCAGAATCTTCTGCTGCTACAGGATCATCAATGGATAATAGGATTATCCACATCAAGATAAATTAAATCTGATTTAATTTATCTAAATTTATTTTAATTTCTAAAATAATAATAATCAGATCTGAAACATCCTAAATCTGATATGGATCAAAGAGTAAAAAATTTTGAAATATATCTCTTGATTTTATCAGATCTGAATGAACCTGGGCCAGAAAATCAGGATTTTCCTTCACTTATGATCAGACAGCTAAGAGGAATGCCTTAATTAGGAATATGTAATACTACAAAATAGTTTTAGATCTATATCATATATCTCATATATAAATTAGATCTAATCATGGCATATTTTGCATACATCTCATGTATCAAATCATGCATATTTTTAGATCTAAATTATCTCATAATAATCTAAAAAATTAGATTTAAATTGATCTTATCAAAATAAACTCTAATCTAGACAACTATGTAGAACTATTCTGCAACTAGTCTAGACATGCATCAATCATATCTCATATGATGTTAAAATTAAATAATTTTTATTTACTATTTTTTAGATATTATTATAATAATTATAATATTAGAAAATAGTAAATAAATAGATCTAAAATATGATTTAATCAAATTAAATTAAAAACATGCAAGACTATTCTATAGAACTATTCTTTTTAGAACTAGTCATGCATATTTTCTAATCTTAGATTTAAATCATTTAATTTTAATTTTTCTGATTTCAGATCTGATCACATCCTATGTGACATCTGAAATTATTTATTTTCTAATTAGAATAAATTTAAAATTAGATCTAAATACTTTAGAACCTTAGCTCTGATACCAGTTGAAGGAAAATCCTGATTTTCCAAATCAGGTTCGTTCAGATCTGATCGGATCAAGAGATATATTTTAAAAATTTTTTACTTTGATCCAAATTAGATCTAGGATATTTCAGATCTAATCTTTATTATTCTAATAATTAACATTAAAATCTAGATAAATTAAATTTAATTTAATTTACCTTGATGTAGGGTAATCCTATTACCCATTGATGATCCTGTAAGCAGCGGAAGGTTCTGGATCTAGCCACGCAAGTGCCTGACCTCTACCGATATCCACTTAGGCTGGATCTGGAGATCCTCTTCTTCTCTATCATGACTCCAAAAATCAAATCTGAATCTGATTTGGAGGATCTTCAAAATACCTTTCGAAGATCAGCAGTTGTCCTTTGCAGCAGTGCAACCTTCTAGCTTTCTGTCACCTTTCTCTCATCTGGATTGCACCACCTAAGATCCCAAACTACTTTGGATGTGGAGAGGAGAGGGAGATGATGGACTTGGCATGGAGGAGGAAGAGGGAGGCTGCCTTGGGCATAGGAATTATTCTTCTCTTTGAGTTGGGCATAGGATCTTATTTATAGACTATGCGTGATCCAACTCCTCTTCTTTCCAAACAATCACAACCCTTTATGAAATCAGATCTAAATTTGATTGATGAAAATAGAGTCCCTTGGACTCCTCCTTAGATGACGCCTAAGATCAGTCAAACTTGGTTCTTAGGAGGAGTCTATTTGGAATCCAAAAAGGAGATGGAGTCCCTATCCAACAGGGACTCCTAGGCGCCTCCAGCTTGGGCACACACTAAGGGTTGCATGCGCCCTCCACCTTGCAAGATTCTAGTAGGGGGTCAAGCCCCCACTAGCTCTCCAATAGGTGTGTGACACGTGGATAGAAGTCAAAGTATCAATGGTCAATATTTGACTAGTCAAAGGTCAACTTTTGATCAAAGTCAAAGGATGAGAAATGGTAGGTGACCAAAAATGGCAGGTATTATCTTACAAAATAAAACAACCTTTTTCTGATCTGGACAAGCTCCAGTCAGACCTAGTAATGGCCTCTAATCGAGCACAAACTTCTTTGGGTCAGTCAGGACAGCTATTTATGACAGTAAAAGAAGAACGTTAGATTCAATCGAGTGCTAGCACGATTTTCTTGAACCTAATTGAATCTCATTCAGATCAAATGAACTGGATCAGTTCAATTGATGATCACCAGATTCAAACCCTTATTTGTGTGATCCAATTAGGTTCGATTTTGTATGGTAATGGGATATGTCATGATCTCTATCATCGACATCATCGAAACTTCTTTCCATGGATCAGAACTCTTCTGATTCGAACAGCTAGAATGATCGATCATCTAAATCATTCTAATTGCTCCCAAAATCCATCAATGATACCTAGCAGTATATGGTGGCAAACCATCAGAGCTAAATGCAAACCTCTTGGTGTAGCTACCTATGTGATTAAGTTCTTCTATCTTGAGCCCCGATCAGATTAGGGTTAAGGTGAACTCGTCAAGCCCTAGTTTCTGTCACATGATGTAATCATTCGATTCAGATCCAATGTGAAAGGCTAAATAGAAACTCTTTCTATTATTTCACTCTGCCATGGCCATGGACTTCTAGACTTGATTCTCATGATCATCATAGGGCTGCTCCTCTACCACTGAGGTAGATAGATTCCATCTTGATGCAATCCAGTTCCTACAATGAACATGCTATAGCCAACATACACCTCAGGGTTCCAAATGGCTAGGAGACCGAGTAATGGTGTAGTCAAACTATAACACTCTCAAGGTGAACTACCGATGCACCTCAGGTTAAAGAACTAGATACACTACTACAACATCAATTCAGTCATTGACGAGAAGGTAGACTTCCTAATGACTACTCGAGGTGGTCACGCTCAGTGCCCTCGTTCTCTAACGAGTACCTATACTCCCGCTCTGGTGTCTCCACACTGTAGACTCAAGACTTATCTACTAAAGAGAAGTGATTGTACACTAACCTTCCAGATCAATCACCATCCTTATGATGATCCTATGGTCGGGAGCATTTTATAAGTTAATAATGATTATTCATGTCTTAAATTTTCAACTCTTGAAAATATGAATTATCATTACCATTAACTCAAAGGATGTATCACAGACACTAAATAGACATATGTGATAGAGAATAATCCATTTTATTGATTATAATCAAAATTATAATTTTGCCCCTAGAAGTGTATTACAAGTGTCGACCAATTCTGGCTTCTAGGGCACATATATCTAACAGTGATCTCTATCATCGACATTATTGAAATATCTTTCGATGGATCAGAACTTTTTTGATTCAAACAACTAGTATAATCGATCATCCAAATCATTCTAATTGCTCTCAAAATCTATTAGTGACACCCAGCAGCATATGGTAGCAATCCATCAGAACTAAAAATGAACCTCTCGGTGTAGTTTTCCATGTGATTAAGTTCCTCTATCTTGAGTCTTGATCGGATTAGGGTTAAGGTGATCTCGTCAAACACTAATATCCATCATATGAATTAATCATTCGATTTAAGTCTAATGTGAAAAACTCTAATAGAAACTCTTTTTATTATTTCACTCTACCATGGCCATTGGCTTATGGATTTGATTCTCATGATCATCATAGGACTGCTCATCATCTACCGAGGTAGATAGATCTCCTATCGATGCAATCCAATTCATACAATAGACATGCTATAGCCATGGCTAGGAGACTGAGTTATGGTGTAGTCAAACTATAATACCCTCAAGGTGAACTATCGATGCACCTCTGGTCAAAAAATCAGACACACGACTGCAGCTTCGAGCCAGTCATCGATGAGAAGGTAGACTGCTGTATGACTGCTCGAGGTGGTCACGCTTAATGCCCTTATTCTCTAATGAGTACTTGTACTCTCGCTCCGGTGTCTCTACACCATAGACTCAAGACTCATCTTTCCTAAAGAATTGATCGTACACCAACCTTCTAAATCTATCACCATCCTTATGATGATCCTACGGTTGAGAGCATTTTATGAGTTAATAATGAAAATTCATGTCTTAAATTTTCAACTCTTGAAAATATGAACTATCATTATCATTAACTCAAGAGATGTATCACAGATACTTTCAAATACACATTATGATAGAAAATAATCCATTTTATTATTTTTAATTAAAATTATAATTTTGTTCTTAGATATGTATTACAAATGTCAGCCAATTCTGACTTTTAGGGCACACATATCTAACAAAGTTCCACTTGACCTAAGGCCAATTGGCTATAAATCTAAGTTCCATCTTTTCAAGGTGGGTTTCGATCTTCTACTGGTCCAACAGCTTTGTGAGTGGGTCTGCCACATTATTTGCAGAGTTGACTCTCTTGACCTCGACATAACCTTTCTTGAGGTAATCATGGATGAGGTGATATCGCCACTCGATATGCTTGGATTTCTGATGAGACCTCGGCTCCTTAGCAAGGGCTATGCCACCATTGTTGTCGCAGTATAAAGGAATGGCATCCGATGGCATCACTCCTATCTCTATGGCAAATTTCTTATACTAGAATGCCTTCTTTGCAACTTCGATGCAGTGATGTATTCTGCTTCTATGGTGGAATCTGCTATCATTGTCTACTTGAAACTCTTCCAACTGATAGCACCATCATTACACACAAACAGACTCCTAGATGTTGACTTTCGATCATCTATATCGGACATAAAATTCGAGTCTGTATACCCCTGGACTTGGAGTTCTCCATTACCAAAAATCAATAATATATCCTTAGTTCTTCTCAGGTACTTAAGGATACATTTCACAGAAATCCAATGTTCTTCACCTAGATTCGATTGATATCTGCTCATGACACTCATAGCATGGGCTATATCAGGTCGTGTACATAAGACGTCATACATGAGGCTCCCTATTGCTGAAGTATAAGGGATATTGCTTATGCGTTCAATCTCCTCTAGTGTGTTGGGACACATTCTTCGAGAGATGAATGCCATATCTGAAGGGTACCAATCTCCTCTTGAAGTTTTTCATATAAAACCTCTTTAGCACTTCCTCTATGTACATCTTCTATCAAAAACCTAGCATCCTATTTGGTCTATCTCTATAGACTTTGATTCCTAGAATGAAGGATGCTTCTCCTAGGTCCTTCATGGAGAATTTTTTAGATAACCATATTTTAACTATAGTCAACATGAGAATATCATTTCTAATAAGGAGGATATCATCCACGTATAGTACGAGGAAGACAATAGCGCTCCCACTGATCTTTTTAAAAATATATGGTTCCTCCTCATTTTTTATGAAACCAAATAATTTGATCACATCATTAAAATGAGTATTCCAGCTCTGAGATGCTTGCTTAAGTCCATATATGGATCTTTGCAGCTTGCATACCTTTTGATCAGTATCACTAGATGTAAAACCTAGTAGCTATTCCATATAGATATCTTCCTCAAGGTATCCATTTAAGAATGCCATTTTCACATTCATTTGTCATATTTTATAATCGAAATAATCTACAATAGCAAGCAATGTGTGGATGGATTTTAACATAGCTACTGATGAAAAGGTATCCTGATAGTCAATGCCTTCACATTGACTATAATCTTTTGCCACTAATCTAGCTTTGAATGTCTCTATATTTCTATCTACACCAATCTTTCTCTTATAGATCCATTTACACCCAATAGATACTATACCTTTTAATGGATCTACCAAGATCCAGACTTGGTTTGAGTGCATCGAGTCAATTTCTGACTTCATTGCCTCTAACCACTTTTTGGAGTCGATATCCGATATCGTCTCGTCATAGGTTTTGGGATCACAATAAATCCCATTACCTATGAGGAACATTTTCTCTACTTTCTCTGAAATAGTACCTAAGTACCACTCAGAGAGATGAAAAACCCTTTTTGATCTATGAGGTGGAGGAGGTAGTGATTGTATTGGCTCAACCTGATTTGGTTCCATAGAGTCCTTAGCTCGTTGCTCTTGGGAGACTTTCTCCTCTAGCTTGATCTGCTTTCCAATGCCACTATCTTGAATAAACTATTTTTAAAGAAAGATGACATGCTGACTCACAATCATATTATAGTCTTTTGGAATGTAGAAATAATATCCTAATGACTCTTTAGGATATCCTATGAGTCGAGCTCTAAAGGACCTATAGTCTGACTTGTCTGCTTGTTGTCTTTTGACATGAGTCGGACAATCCCAAATTCTGAGATGACTAGACTTAATTTCTTACCATACCATATCTCATACTGTGTGGTAGGAACAGTTTTAGAAAAAATCCTATTCAGTAAATATAATGTAGTTAACAGACTATATTCCCAAAAAAATCAGGAAGGTCTATGAAGCTCATCATAGATCGGACCATATCTAATAGGGTCTGGTTTCTCCGTTCTAAAACCCCATTGAGTTGAGATGTTTTAGGTGGAGTCCATTAAGAGACTATGTCATTTTGCTTGAGATAGTTCAGGAATTTCTGACTAAGGTATTCACCTCCTCGATTTGATCGAAGAACCATAATGAGTTTTTTTAGTTTGCTTTTTGACTTCATATCTAAATTCCTTAAACTTTTCAAAGGCTTCAAACTTGTGTCTCATAAGATACATGTACCCATACTGAGATAAATCATCAGTAAAGATTATGAAGTAATCAAAGTTGCCTCTAGTCGGTACATCAAATGGGTTGCACACATCAGTATGTACTAGGGCAAGTAGATTCATAGCCCTTTTTCCATGTCCTACAAATGGGAGCTTAGTCATTTTGCCATGAAAACATGATTCAGAAATTGGATATGACTCGAAAGTCAATAGATTTAATAGTTCGATTTTCTCTAATTTGTTAACCCTATCTTCTGCTATATGACCTAGCCTTAGGTGCCATAGATACCTATCGTTTGGACTATCCCTAGGCCATTTTGATCTCATGACATTCACATTTTGCTCGATATTAATGATAGATACATCAATATGTAATTGATAGTGATCGTTAATGAGGAAACCACTTGCAATTTTATTTCTTTCATAAAGAATATTATAATGGTCCTTAAGAAAACCAATTATATAGCCTTCTTATGCTAAACATGAAATAGAAATCAAATTCCTGCTTACAACAGGCACATAATAACAATCCCTAAGTACTAAATCTAAGTCAGACGATAGTCGAAGATGGTAGGTTCCCATGGCTACAGCAGCAACCCTTGCTCCATTGTCGATATGTAGAATCATCTCACTATCTCTCAGCCTCCTGCTATCCTCAAGATCCTGCATGAAAGTGCACAAATAAGCACTAGAATCAGAGTCAAGCATCCAACTAGATGCAGAAGAAATTGTAAGGTTAGATTCAATAATGAGCATACCTCCAGAAGGACCTATCTCCTTCTTATTTTTTAGGGTGGCCAGGTATGTAGGATAGTTCCGCTTTCAGTGGCCATCAGTATTACAATGAAAATACTTTTCTTTGTCAGTGGCCTTCTTCTTCAGCTCTGCCTTTCTTTTGTTTCCACCTTCCACCTTCTATCTTTTCATAGACTTCTTCTTCTTACCAAAAGACTTTCTCTTAGAAGAAGTCCATTCCATAGCAAGTACTGAGCCTTTAGAACCTTTCATAGAAAGCTCAGCAATAACCAGTATATTCATAAGTTTGGCCAGAGTATTCTGAAGTTTATGCATATGGTAGTTCATGATGAACTGCCCATATGCATCAATCAAGGATTGCAGAATTATATTATTCTGTAGATCCTAGTCTAACTTCACTCCGAGTTTCTCAAGCTCTTTCAAGTCCTTGATCATCATCAGATAATGATCTTGGACTGACTGTTCATCATGCATTTTAGCCTTAAATAGTTATTTAGTGATCTAATATTTGGCTGCGCGACTCTTTTCACCAAACAACTCTTGCAGATAAGCCAATATTTGGCGGGCAGTCTTGATATCTTCATATTGGCACTGAAGCTCATTAAACATCGAGCCCAACATGTTGTATCTGACCTTGTTATCTTCATCCATCGTCAAGAGATACTCTCTGTTCAACGGATGAACAGGCTGGTAATGTGGAGGGATCTTGGTCCAATACATGAGTTAACTTTTCAAAATCCAAAATAATTTTGAAGTTTTGGAGCCAATCCTTGTAATTGGATCCAATCAGTCTATGGGTGTCTAGGATACAAGCTAGTAGGTTGGATGCAGACATTTTTCTTTTTTTTGTAGAGAGTCAAAGTTTTTAGTTAGATTTTGTAATTAAGATTTGATCAATTTATTTAGGAATTTGATTTTTAAATAAATTAGCTCCCACTATTTTTTTTGGATCCCTAAACTCTCTTTATAGAGATGCAAAAATCTTCATAATTAATGATTTCTAGTAGATGGTGCAGTCCCACCAACTGACTCATCACCTCATCTAATAGTTATTGGTGATGGGTTAGCTAATGAGTGAACAGCTCTTGTCCAATGATTCTCTAATCATGATGCACCCAAGCTTGGTTTCTAATTCATGAATCTCATCGTGCCCAAAATATTGATCCACTCCTTAGTTAAGTCAGATCCATCATTTGCACAGATTAAATTTCTAATTGGGTCTCTCATCATATCCGAAATATTGAGCCCAATCCATCCTCCAGCCCATAGCATCCAATGCCTAATAGACATGGTTGCATCTTTTCGGTGCAATTGAACCACTATGACCAGCCGAGAACAATCAATCCTAGGAAGGGCTCGTATATCTACAATGGTGGAAGACCTTAGACTTAATCTTTTTTTAGGTAGATTTGATTTAGATCTCTTTAAACTTGACTTGACATAACCATAACTATTATGACTAACTTAGTGGTATGGGTTAACTCAGATTATTAGCTATTTTAGATCAGGACTAAGCTGACAAATATGGTCAGGTAAGTGAGATCGATGAAAGGGATATGCCATTAACTCAACAAGAATGTATTTGAGTTGAGTAGCTCCTAATTAAAAATCAGTCGATCGTATCTGCCAAACTTACCTTAGATACCAAATTGTTAAGCCAGAACCAATCAGGTTAGCCTACAATCCAGACTCTAACCATTGAGCTTAATTAGGTCTTAACTTGATCGATCACTCATGTGACTCGACCTTGACCCAGATTTAATTCTATTAGGCTGGTCAATTTAAGTACTCTTGATCCCATCTAACCAACTCTTGATTCGATTTGATCAACCACTAAACCTAATTGAGCTACCCAAGTTTGAACCCAATTTTATGAATATATCTTAGATCTAAAAATTCTCAATTCTAGATCTAATAGATTTCATAATCTTAATTCTTAATTAAGTTTAGGATTCATAAATAAAATATGTAAATAAAATTCTAGGATTTCAGGATCTAGGATTTTGCAGAAAATAAGTTTTTGATTTTTGATTAAGGATGAATGCGCAGCACCCCTACACATCATAAAAACATCCCATCAAATGGAAGAAGAGGGCCTTTAAATCCTTCTTTGTTCTTATGATTGGACGGCTAAGGAGAATGCCTTCATCAAAAATATGATAAATCTATAAAATTAGTTAAATCTACATATATATCACATATATAAAAATTGATCTGATATAAAAATATATTTTGTATACATATCATGTATCATATCATTTATATTTTTAGATCTAAATTATCTTATAAATATCTAAAAAATAAAATTTAAATTTGATCATATTAAATTAAATTTATTCAAGATAACTTTGTAGAACTATTCTATAACTAGTCTAAACATGCATCTATCATATCTCATATGAAAAAAATTAAATAAATTTATTTTCTATTTTTTAGATCTAATAAAAATATTTATAGTATTAAAAAATAATAAATAAATATATCTAAAAATTATAATTAATTAAATTAAAATTATGATTATGCTAGACTACATATCGAATAATTTTATTCCTAGTCTAGTCATGCATCTCATATATCTTAGATCTAGATTATTTAATTTTTTTTAATTTTTAATTTTAAATCTAATCACATCTAATGTGACATCAAAAATTATCTAATTATTAGATTAAAAATATATTAAAATTAGATCTAATTAATTATGAAATCTAGCTCTGATACCAATTGAAGGAAAAATCCTATTTTTCGGATCAGATTCGTTCAGATCTAATTAAATCAAAAGAGATATTTCAAAAAAAATTTATCTTAGATTCAAATCAGATCTAAGAACTTTCAGATCTAATTTTATTAATCTAATAAAATAAATTAAATTAAATTAAATCTAATTTAATTATACCTATATTTTGGATAATCTAATTATCCTATGATGATCCCAATGTTTGCCTGAGGTTCTAGATGTAGCCACGCAAGCGTCTGGCTTCTACCGATATCCACTCGAACAGAATCTAAAGATCTTCTTCTTCTAAATCCATGCTTCAAAAATTAGATCTGAATCTAAACTTGAAGGTCTTCAAAATGGCTTTTGGAGATCAACCATTGTCTCTTGCAGCAGTGCTGCCTTCTTCTTTTCTTGTCGCCTTTCTCTTGCTTGGATCGTACCAAACTCAAGCCCAAGAACTCTTAGACATGGATAGGGGAGAGAGGATCTAGAGGTGGCATAGAGAATGAGGGAGATAAGCTTTGTGGCATGGGCAAAGGGTAGAAGCTCTCAATTCTAGGTGTAGATAGGGTTTATATAAACCCTGCTGTGCCATATAGTGCCACATCATCCTGACCAATCATGGCTCTTTGTATAATCAAATCTAAATCTGATTGGTAAGATGACATCATCTGATCTAATTAGATTAGAGTCCCTTATAAACCTCCTTAGGTGGCGCCAAGACTGGTCAAATAGGACTCTTTGGCACCACCTAATTTGAAATCATGAAGCAACCTGGAGTCCCATCTGTATGGGACTCCAGGCATGATCCTCATGGGGTGCATGCCTCCCTAGGCATGCACCCCCTTCCTTTCTACTTTTTAGTATGGGGACAAAGCCCCACGTTCTCTCCTATGGGTATATGATACATGGGCAGATGTCTAAGTATCAAAGGTCAACATTTGACCAAAGTTCAAAGATAAGATTTAGCAGGTGATGAAAAATGGTAGGTGTTGTCTCAAATTTATCTCATAAATTAAGATAATTCTTTTCTAACCTGGACAAGCTTTAGTCAGACCAAGTAAAGGTTTTGAGTGAGCCCAAAAACATTTAGCTCAGTCGAGACAAGCTTTAATGATTGTTGGAGGAGAACATTAGGCTCAATCGTGTGCTAGTATAATTTTCTTAAACCTAATTGATCTTATTCAAATCAATTGAACTGGATTAGTCCACTTGATGATATCCAAATCTAAACTCTTATTTGTGTAACCCAATTAAGTTCAGTTCCATATGGTAATGGGATACATCGTGATCTCTACCATCGACATCATTGAAATACCTTCCGATGGATCAGAACTTTTCTAATTTAGATAACTAGTATGATCGATCATCCAAATCATTCTAATCGCTCCCAACATCCACCAGTGACACCTAGCAACATATGGTGGCAACCCATCAGAACTGAAAATGAATCTCTCAGTATAGTTTTCTATGTAATTAAGTTTATCTTGAGCCCTGACCAGATTAGGGTTAAGGTGATCTCGTCAAATCCTAATATCCATCATATGAATTAATCATTCGATTCAAGTCCAATGTGAAAAACCCTAATAGAAACTCTTTCTATTATTTCACTCTGCCATGGCCATGGATTTTTGGACTTGATTCTCATGATCATCATAGGGCAACTCCTCATCTATCGAGGTAGATAGATCCCCTATCGATGCAATCCAATTCCTACAATGAACATGCTATATCCAACATACACCACATGATTCTAAATGGCTAGGAGATCGAGTTATGGCATAGTCAAACTATAACACTCTCAAGGTGAACTATCGATGTGCCTCAGATCAAAGAACCAAACATACAACTACAGCTTTGAGCCAGTCATCGACGAGAAGATAGACTTCCTCATTACTGCTCAAGGTGATCATGCTCAGTGCCCTCATTCTCTAATGAGTACTTGTACTCTTACTTCAGTGCCTCTACACTATAAACTCAAGACTCATCTTTTCTAAAGAAGCAATCATACACCAACCTTTCAGATCTATCACCATCCTTATGATGATCCTATGGTCGAGAGCATTTTATGAGTTAATAATAAAAATTCATGTCTTAAATTTTCAACTCTTGAAAATATGAACCATCATTACCATTAACTTAAGGGATGTATCACAGACACTTTCAAATACACATTGTGATAGAAAATAATCCATTTTATTATTTATAGTCAAAATTATAATTTTGCCCTTAGATGTGCATTACAAGTGTCAACCAATTCTGGCTTCTAGGGCATACATATTTAACAAGGACTTTGGAGCTGGAAACACCGACCTTCATCCTCTTTGATCTATCATTTTATGCCTTCCCTTTCCTCTTCTTAGTGTAGAGCCCTTTGGTAAGTATCTCGGCAGCTTGTGTGTCCATCTCTGTAATAGAAAAAGAAGCACGGTCAGTAGCAATACACGTGCGCAAAACCATGTAGATTCAAAAATCAAAAGATGTACCAGTAGGATCATGGAGACTCAAACCCAGGTTGAATAAGATCTGTTCCTTTAGAAGGTTGAAAAAAAGAAGAGCTCGGTACGCCTTGAGTTTATTGAAGGAATCAAGGTTGGCTCTATCTAAGTTAGGAGCTCGGCGAACTAACTCTCTAATATGACCCCATGAAGGAAGACCTAACAGTAAGGTCGGGCAATGCACAAAAAAAACTTTTTCTTCCAGTTGTGAACGAAAGAAAGGGCACCTTTCAATAACCCCTTCTTGTCGATCTGGAAGAAAAGGTACCATCAATCTTTCGCAGAAGGATGGCGCTTGAAGGTATAAAAATTTCTAAAAAGTGAATGATCGACTGGACTTCGGTCAATTGATAGAGGGACAGAAAATCTATGACAAACTAAAAGAAGTTTGATACGATAGATGCAAAATAGATGTTTAAAAATCGAAAGAGGGCGACTAGGAATGGGGGTAGTAGGAGTCTAAGCCTGGCACGCAAAGCTTCTAAGTACAAACAAAATCGATTGATCGGAGGAGAGCTGACCCGATCGTCAGAGCTTGGGGGTTCAAGACCATATTCTGGAGGGATTTCGTATTGGATTCAGATCAGAGAAAGATTGTTCGGGGTAAAGACGGATAGGATGGTGTCTGGAGCAAAATACGAGCGGGACATGTTTCTAGGTTCTACCTCAGCCAAAGGTGCAGAGTTAAAGAAGATCGATCCAAACGAGCCCCATGAACTGATGGAGTGGGAGGTTTTGGAAGACATTCGAATCCAGATTAAATCCTAAGAAAAACCCTCCAAAAAAAATATACATATATATAAGAAAAATGCAGGGCAAAGGTTGCCACCAAAAAATCAGGAAAGCAAGGAGCCAGAAGTGATAAGCATGAATAACCTAAGATAACGGTTAGGAAACTGACCTAAACTATCCAAGAAGAATGAAAGGATGACGAACGCAATGAGGACCAATCGAAAGGGTGTCCAAAGCTTAGGAAGGTGAGAGAAGGTTAAGACCCTTGGGAAGAAGATGGACGGGGGTTGAAGGAAGGAGAAGACTTGGGTAGGAATGACTTTCGAATAATAGGAGAAGGCCTTAAATAGTCAGAGGTAATCTGAGGTGGTTATGATTGCAGATCGACTTTGATAGGTCAGTGCATGCCGCATGTCCCACTCATCATGATAGAGGAGTGGCGACGGGCAGAGTCTTTATGGTGCCATACCTGGGGTAGAGTTTTGGTAGAAGATTCGAAGAGCCATCTATTCGAACTCATTTTAGACTTAGAAAGCTTCGGTGCCAGCATAGTAAACACCGAAATGTCTCATCCTAACAAGCACGAAAACGTAGGATTGGACTTCGACAGTCGCCTTTTTTCTTCCTTCCTTCAAATTTTGAACTCAAAAGTAGGGAGACTATTGTTGGGGATAAATTTTGCTCCTATCAAAGTTCAGTCTGATGCTTAGCCTAATGTAACTAATAATCACAAAAGAGCTTCGATCGAGAATTCTTCCTCTTAGGACTTCTCTAGCAGTCGAACTCCTTCTGAACCCCTTCAGTAGTCGAACCCCTTCCGAACTTCTTTAGCAGCCAAACTTCTTCCAAACTCCTCCAGTAGTCGAACTCCTTCCAGACTCCTCTAGCGGCTAAACTCCTTCTGGACTCCTCCAACGATCGAACCCCTTTTGGACTCCTCCAATGGTCGAACTGCAGCAGTCGAACTTCCTCTGTACCCCTCTAGCGGCTGAACTCCTTCCGAACTCCTCCAATGGTCGAGCTTCTTTCAGACTCCTCCAACGATCGAACCTCTTTCGGACTTCTTCAATAGCCAAACTCTTTTTAGACTCCTTCAGTGGCCAAACTCCCCATAGTCATCTAGCAAGGTCTCCATATGAGTCCGATCTCGTACACGGCATGAACTGCCCACACCCGGACTACCTCAAAGGAGCCCGAACTCCTCTAAAATTTATATAGCTCAAAGGTCATCACCAACTGATGCCTATCCATCTAAACTTTGACTCTCAAATCTCAAACAAACTGGCACCTCAGGACAATAAACACTATTCTCCATAACAAACTCCATATGGCCCCGAGCGATCCACTATCCGATAGTTACGGTTGTCACTATCAGTTTGTTACAAGCTTCGTCTATAAAAGAGACCCTCCAGATATGTTTTCTCTAGGCTCTCTTCTTCTCAAAACTCTATAACTTTCTTGACTGAGCACTCCATTTCTGTTGGCCAAAATATCTAACTTGATCGTCGAAGGATCTTGCCAGAGCCACAACCCTGGGCTCTAGATGAGACTTATTTTGCAGGTCACCGGGGGCAACCTCGTCTCCTCTCACTCCAGTTCTCCAATGGCAATCAGATTTTGCACCAACAGAATTGGCATTGCCATCGGAGAAGTGTTGGAGTCGAAGGAGATGAGGTCGTAGCTGGTGACTTGCAAAATAAGTTCCATCCAGAGTCCGGGGTGGTGGCTTCAGCAAGACCCTCCGATAGTCAAGTTAGCTTTTTCAGCCAACTCAGTCAAGAAAGTTGCAAAGTTTTGGGAAGAAGAAAAGAGACTAAAGAAAATATATCTAGAGGATTTTTTTTATAAACTAAGCCTATAATAAACTGATAGTGACAGCCATAACTGTCGGATAGTGGATCGCTCAAGTTCATGTAGAGTTTGTTATAGAGGATAGTGTTTATTATCGTGAGGTGCCAGTCCATTTGAGATTTGATAGTCAAAGTTTGGAGGGGTAGGCATCGGTTGGTGATGACCTTTGAGCTATATCAATTCTAGAGGAGTTTGGACTCCTCTAAGGTACTCTGAGTGTGGATCGATTCATGTCATGTATGATATCGAACTCATGCAGAGACCTTCCTAGATGACTACGAGGAGTTTGGCTGCTGCAGGTATCTAGAAGGAGTTTGGCTATAGGAGGAGTCTAGAATAGGTTCGACTGCTGGAGGAGTCTGGAAGGAGTTTGGCTACTGAAGGAGTCCAAAAAGGGTTCGACTGCTGAAGGGGTCCGAAGGGAGTTTGGCCCTAAAGGAGTCCAAAAGGGGTTCGACTGTTGGAGGAGTCCAGAAGGGGTTCAACTACTAGAGGAGTCCAAACGAGGTTCGACTACTGAAGGGGTCCAGAGGAAGTTCAACCACTAGAGGAGTTCGAAAGAAGTTCAGCTGCTAGAGGAGTTCGAATGGGGTTCGACTGCTAAAAGGGTTCGGAGGGAGTTCGATCGCTGGAAGAGTCTAAAATGAGTTCGACTGTCGGAGAAGTCCCTAGAAAAAGAATTTCTCATCGAAGCTCTTCTATGATTACTAGTTACATTAGGCTAAGCATCAGACTGGACTTCGATGAAAGTAGAATTTATCCCCAATAATATGGATAGACCGAATAGGATACTGGGTCTCTCATAGAAAATATACATAGAGAAGGTGCTGAAGAGGTTTAGCATGAAAAACTCTAAAAGGGATTTAGTATCCTTTAGACATGACATTCATCTCTCTAAGAAAATGTGCCCTAACACACCAGAGCAGATTGAATGCATGAACAAGATCCCTTATGCTTCAGTATTAGGGAGCCTCATGTATGCCATGCTATGTGCACAACCTAATATTGCCCATGCTATTAGTGTCACAAGTAGGAATCAGTTGAATCCAGGTGAAGAGCACTGGACTTCTATGAAATGTATCCTTAAGTACTTGAGAAGGACTAATAATACGTTTCTAGTTTTTGGTAATGAAAAACTCAAGGTCCAAGGGTATATAGACTCGAATTTTATGTCCAACATAGATAATCGAAAGTCGACATTTGAAAATCTATTTATTTGTAATGGTGGAGCTGTCAATTGGAAGAGTGTCAAGCAGATGGTGATAGCAGTCACTACCATGGAAGCAAAATATATCATTGCATCGGAGGCTGCAAAGGAGGCATTCTGGTATAAGAAGTTCACCATAGAGCTCGGAGTGATGCCATTAGATGTCATCCCTCTGTACTGCAACAACAGTGACACCATAGCTCTAGCTAAGAAGTCGAGGTCTTACCAAAAATCTAAGCACATCGAGCGGTGATACCACCTCATCCATGATTATCTCGAGAAGAGATACATCGAGGTCAAGAGAGTTGATACTACAGATAATGCGACTGACCCATTGACAAAGCCATTGAGCCAATAGAAGATCGAAGCCCAGCTTGAGAAGATGGAACTTAGATTTGTAGCCAATTAGCTTTAGATCAAGTGGGAGTTTGTTAGATGTGTGCCCTAGAAGCTAGATTGGCTAAACACTTGTAATACACTTCTAAGAATAATTTTATAATTTTAATTATAAATTAATAAAAAAATTATTTTCTATCATAGTGTGTATTTAAAAATATCTACGATACATCCTTTGAGTTAATGGTAATGATAATTCATATTTTCAAGAGTTAAAAATTAGAGACAAGAATTTTCATAATTAACTCATAAATAGCTTTTGATCGTAAGATCATCATGAGGATGGTGATCGATCTGGAAGGCTGGTGTATGATTGCTTTCTTAGGATAGATGTATCTTGAGTCTATGGCGTGGAGACATCGGAGTGAGAGTATAGATACTTGTTAGAGAATGAGGGCACTGAGCATGACCACCTCGAGCAGTCATAAGAAAGTCTACCTTCTCATCGATGACTGATTCGATGCTACAGTGGTGTGTCTGATTCTTTGATCTAAGGTGCATCAATAATTTATCTTGAGGGTGTTATAGTTTGACAATACGATAACACGATCTCCTAGCCATTCGAAACCCTAAGGTATATGTTGGCTATAGCATGTTCATTGTAGGAATTAGATTGCACTAATAAGGGATCTATCTACCTCGGTAGATGAGGAGCAGTCCTATGATAATCATGAGATTGAGTTCTTAAGCCCATGGCCATAGCAGAGTGAAGATGATTGAAAGAGTTTCTATTAGGATTTCACATTGGACTCAAATCGAATGATTAATTCATATGAGAAATGTTGGGTTTAACGAGTTCACCTTAACCCTAATCCAGTTGAGGCTCAAGAAAGAAGAACCCAATCACACAGGTAACTACATCGAGAGGTTTGCTTTCAGTTTTGATGGGTTGCCACCATATACTACTTGCTGTCACTAGTGGATTTTAGAAGCAATTAGAATGATTTTAATGATCGATCATTCTAATTGTATAAATCAAAATAGTTCTGGTCTATCGAAAGGTGTTTCGATGATGTCGATGATGGAGATCATGATATGTCTCATTATCTTATAGAATTGAACCTAACTAGATTACACAAATAAAGGTTTAGGTATGGATGTTATCAATTGAGCTAACCTAGTTTGATTGATTTGGATTAGATCCAATCAGGTTCAAGATAATCATGCTAGCACACGATTGAGCCTGACTTTCTCCTTCTATAATCTTTCTGATTCATCGCAACTAAGTCAAATTTGATTTAACTCATTTTTATATTTTGAATAGATTTATTTTAATCTAATTGGAATCTATCTAGCTTAGATTAATTATAGAAATTAAATCCATTCATAGTGCAAATGGACTAGGGTCAAAAGTTGACCTATTTAATAGAATTGAGGATCACCTTATTAGATGCTTATAAAAAATTCTCTAAAAATTATTTTAATCTAACTTTTGGATATGTGATAGGGCCCGAGTCATGCTATGGGTGTGCTAAATTTCATAATTTATGGTAGAGTTTTAATTGGATTTTGATAGAGTTTGATTTGGATCAAACTCTTAAGGGAAGAGTCCTAGGTACAATGGACTCTTCCTTATCTACTAATGTCACCCAATTTTTGAATCAATTTTGGTGATAAAACTAGATGGGACCTGGTGGTTTTTTATAGAGAATAATCTCTAGAGTCCCTTTGATCAAATAATAAGTAATTTGATCAAAGAAGAACTTTAGATGGCATTGGGTTTAAGAAACCTTTCTCACACCATTATGAAGCATCACACAAAATATATTTTCCATGCCCAAAGGAGCCAGCTCTCTGATATCCCACACCCTCTCTATCTTCTCTCTCCATTTCTTCTATAAGTTTAAAAGGTTAGGCACAAATCTAAGTTGAAGGTCTAAGATTTTTTGCATAAGATTTAGGATCTACGCGATGGTATTCATGAGATGGACAAGTAGCCTTCTCAAATTATTTTGAAGGTTCTTTAGATTAGATCCAGATCTGATCTTTGAAAAAAAAGATTTGCGAGAAGAGGACATCCAGATCTTACCTGAGTGGATATCAATAAAGGCCAGGCGCGTGCGTGGCTCCTTCCAGAACTCAGGATAGATCAGGATCATCGTAGGATAATTTAATTACCCAAAGCAAAGGTATAAAATTAAATTAGATTTAATTTTATTTTTAATTTTTAAAATTAGATCTTTAGGATGAGATTTGAGATGTTTCAAATCTAATTAGGATTATAGAAAAAAATTTTTGAAATATTTCTTCAGATCCAATCAGATCTTAACGATCCTATGCAAGAAAAATAGGATTTTTCCTTTAGTTATTTGGTTGATTCATCATAAAAGTTCTATCTTCCTTAAATGAACTCATAAATTATGATGAAGTCCTTAGAACCATAATCAATCGATAAAGAAGGATTTATTAGATGGTTCTTAAATTATTCACGATCAAATGATAAGTCATTAAAAAGAATGATAACTTATCGAGTGTAGGTTGTTGTATGTCATATGCGTTGGTTGTCCTCATAATCAAATGGTGTGGAGATATTGGTATGGCATCCAGATGAGATGTAGGAGTATATCTACACTGAACATAACTAATGTAGCACTCTACAATCAAGAGTAGCTAGCTAAGGCCAATGGGTATAAGTATCCCTCTGACCTGAGATCACCATGGTGACTTGCAAGCAACTCACTGTACATTGATGTCGGACTGCCTGTATTTCTATAATAGATTCAGAAGGTTTCTGAATATAGTCAAGTACTTGCAAAGTTAGTATATGAGTTAAGATAGGATTGACCACTCTTGATTAACTTCAGAAAGAGAATGACTAACTGTGTTTCAATTTAGCAAAACCTAGGCCTGAGTAATCCTCATGAGGTGTCATGGAATTTGCAAAATTTTAAGATATAATAGAGATGACTTGTATGAGTATTTGACAGCATACTCAAAATCATCTTGAGCATTATTGATCATAGAAATAAATTATATAGTAATCATGGGCTAGGGTTCTAAGAAAATTATTTTGTATACATTCAACCTATCCGGACATCGAAAACCATTGCTAGATGGTAACTTTGATTGGTATAGAAATTAATTTCTATGCTACTGGCTTAGGTTCAAACCTATGGGGTCACACACATTAGAGCTTGTAATCTGATTAGATGGTTAATCGATGATTGAGAATCATTCTAAGGTCAATCCATCAATACGATTGGTGTTAACCTAATGCAAGTATTGTAGGAGGATTGATTAGCAATTGGATTGCTAATTGACTCAATTTGATTGAACAATTAGGCTGAGATCAAGTCTAATTAAATTAAATTTAATTAAAATTAATTTAGACTTAATTAGATTAAATTTAGTTGGTTTATTGGATAAGTTAATTGCAAGAAAGAACAACTCCTTGTTTGACTAGGACTTTGGTGTACCTAATTGACTTAGGATTTAAATCAGACTTAAATCTTGATTTAATCTGATTTAATTAGGCTCCTAGTTAGACTAGGATCATCCTTAATTGGGTTGTATTTAATCTAGTTTAAATAGGATTTAAATAGGTTTAAACCCATTTTGATCTAGTCAAACAAGAGGAGTCCCAGTTGGACTGGGACTCTCTCTCTTTCTCTTGCGCCTAAGAGCCCACACCCACATCTTTTAATTCTTGATTTTTACATGAAAATTTCCATGCCTAAGAGGCCTTCCACGCCCCATATATCTGGTTGTTTTGGAGTTTGTTATGATTTGGTCAAAACTAGAAGGAAGTTAGAATTTATTTCCTACTTGAAAGAATCCTCTTTGACCAAAACTCCTTCCATACTTTTGTGCACCAACCATTCCATGCCTAGTCATTTTTTTTGCCCTTTCTCTCTTTCTTTTGTGAAGGAACCAGATCTAGGGTTTCACGAATAGATCTTGAATTATTTTCAAGATCATGTAGTGAAAGACTTAAATAAATTAAATATTTATTTAAATAAATATAAAAATACTCTAGATCTAAGATTTATTACATAATCAAAGTATTATATTAAATTAAAAATTAAAAATATAAAAAAAAAGATTAACATATTGATCTCATCAACATGTAACAATACTACATCTAATGCTACTATGAAACCAATAGATTAGATCTATTACCTGTGCAAGTTGGATGTTCTAACTTGCTGATCCAAGCTTGAGGATGAAGTTGTGAGCCATACATACGTCCGGTCTCTAGGATTCGTCCATACGAGCCCACGAGCATGATCAGAAATGTCGATACAGAAAATCAGCACAGTATGCTAGTACTATGCTGATCTTTCTTTGATGATCTGTCAGATGCCTCTTTCTTCTGAATTTGGATTCTTCCAAAGAGGAGAAGGTGGAGAATAGGTTTCAAATCTAAGATTCTCTTAAAAAACTTAAGAAAGAAGGAAGGAAGATGATGAACACAGCAACCCTGGAAGAAGATCTCTTCTTCTTCTCTTTGCTCTCACCTAGACACCTAGTTTGGTGTCTATGGAATCCCAATGCCCAAAGATCCTCTCCCTCTAATTTTTATACACCCCAAAGCACTCCTAAAGTTCTATATTTTATAAAAAAAATTAATTCAAAATTTATCCTAAATAAATAGGAATAAAAGAGTCCTTATCTGGGTCAAAAACTAGACAAGGAAAGGTCAAATAGGACAAGACAAGGTGGCGCCCAACTCTTACACGCCTCCTCCAAAATATTTGGCATGGACCAGCAAGGAAGGATGCACAAAAGATTCTTCTTTTACCATGGAATTCAGAGAAAGAATAGGAGAGGGGGCGGCACCATTTGGAAGGAGGTGTTTTAGTTTATAAAGATTCTATCTCATAAAATCCTAAATCAACTAACTTCTCCTTTTGACTTGGTCAACCACCAAATTTTCATATGAGAAAGAGCAGAGAGGAGGGCATGTGTGAGAATGCCTAGGAGAAGGATTTTTGTCGCAAAAAAAAAATGAGGAGGGTGTGGGCATGAGAGGCTTAGATGGCGTAAGATGAAATCCTAGTCTTACTAGGATTCAATCTATGACTTGGTCAAAATGGTTTCTTAAATTAAATTAAACCAAAATCAATTCAACCAAATTAAATTAGGTCCTAATATAATTAAAAATTTAATTAAATTAGATTAAATTAAATTAAATTTTGATTTAATTTTTTAATCAAATTAGAAAATTGGGTTGACCCAAGTCCTAGTTGAACTAGGACTAGTTTTTTTCTTGCACTTGGCTTATCCAATAAATCAATTGAACTTGATTCAATCAAGTTTAAACCAAATCTAATTAAATTATATTTAATTAAACTTAATCTTAGCTCTTTGTCTTAATCAAATTAAGCCAATTAGTAATCAAATTGCTAATCGATCTTCTTACAATACTTGTAATAGGTTAAACATCAATCAAATTGATTGTTTAACCCTAAAATGATTCTCAATCATTAATCAACTATCTGATCAGATCATGAGCTCTAATGTGTATGACCTCATAGGTCTGAACCTAAGTTGGTAGTATAGGAATATATTTCTATACCAATCGAAGTAACCATTTAACAATGGTACTAAACGGTCGGATAGGTCAAATGTGTAGAATAACATCCTTAGAACCCATACGGATATAGTTTCCATGTAATTCATCTCCTTGACCAAAATGCTCGTAGGATACCTCAGAGTTCAACTATCAACTTTGATCAGGTTGTCCACATTGTATTTTAAAATATCAAATCCATCTGATGGATTATCCTGACCAAGATTTTGCTATATTGAAATACAGTGATACATTCTTCTCCAACTCTTGTAGTGGTCAATTCCATCTTGATCATACTCTAACTTTATAAGTACTTGACTGTGCCTAGAAGCCTTTCATTACTGAATTAGAAATTCAGTTAGTCCGATACCAAAGCACAATGAGTTGGTTGTAGGTTACTGAGGTGATCTCAGGTCTAAGGGACACTTATACCTATATCCCATCAGAGATATTTTCGATAGCAGAATGCTCTAGAGTTGATCATGTTCAATGATGATGTACCTATACATCTCACCTATATGCCATACCAGTGTCTCCACACTCTTTAGTTAAGAGGATAACCAACCCATATAGCATACAGTGACCTATGCTCGATAGATGCTGTCATCCTAATTAACAGCCTATCATTTGGTCATAAATAAATTTAAGGACTAATCGATAAATTCTCTCTTTATTGAAGCTAAATAGTTCTAAGGACTCCATCACAATAATGAAGTTCGTTAGAAGATGAATACTTTATGATAAAAAATATCAAAAATATATTTTATTTATTAATAAATCAATTATAGATATCATGTAGTTCAACCGTCAATAGGCTGACGATTAGCTTTGGGATACATTTTCCAACAACTCCCACTTATCCTAAAGCCACTCGGCATAGTATCTAATATCCATCTTTGACTTATGGTTGTCAAACTCCTTTATTGCCAAGGCTTTAGTGAAGGGGTTGGCTAGGTTCTTCTTTTTATCGATCTTTTGAAGGTCGACATCACCTCTATCCACGATCTCCTGGATCAGGTGGAAGCGACATAGAATGTACTTTGTTCGCTAGTATACCTTCGATTCTTTCGCCTGAGCAATGGAACTAGTGCTGTCGCTGTAGAGCAGGACCAGACCATCTAGGAAAGGTATTACTCCTAGCTCAGTGATAAACTTCCTCAGCCGCATAGCTTTCTTTATAGCATCTGATACTACGATGTACTCTACTTTGCAAACAGAGTCTGCCATAGTATACTGCTTGAAACTCTTTCAGCAGATGGCTCCACCATTCAGAGTAAAGATATATCCCAATATGCTTCCACTATCAACATGATCAGATTGAAAGCTGGAGTCAGTAAATCTCATAAGTTTCAGATCTGACTCGCCATAAATCAACCATTGGTTCTTAGTATTTCTCAAATACTTAAGAATGGCTTTAACCACTTTTCAGTGGTTTTCTCCAAAGTCAAACTGGTATCTACTCACTACTTCTAGTGAGTATGCCACATCTAGTCTCATACATGTCATGGCGTACATGATAGATCCGACTGTCGAAGCATATGGGACTTTACTCATACGCTCTCTTTCTTTAGAAGTTGTCAGACAATCCTTCTTAGAGAGAGAAATTTCATGGCCTATTAGGAGATAGTTTTTTTGAAATTCTTCATACTGAATCTCTTCAGCACAGTATCTATGTACCTAGACTGGGATAACTTAAGCATTCTTTTAGATCTATCCCTATAGATCTTCATCCCTAGGATGTAGGATGCTTCACCCAAGTCCTTTATAGAGAATTATGATGATAACCAGACTTTTATTTCCTATAGTGTAGAGATGTTATTCTTAATTAAGAGAATGTCATCCATGTACAAGACAAAAAATACTACTGCTGGACCATTTGCCCATTTGTAAATGCAGGGTTCTTCTCCATTCTTAATGAAGCCATACGTTTTGACCACTTTATCAAAATGCATATTCCAACTCCAAGATGCCTGCTTCAATCCATAAATGGATCTCTAAAGCTTGCATATCTTAGACTCATCTGTGGATGTGAACCCCTCAAGTTATATTATGTACACCTCTTCAGTCAACACTTCATTCGAAAAAGCTATTTTCATATCCATCTGCTAGATCTCATAGTCCAAATGGACAGTAATCACAAGCATAATCTAAATGGATTTGAGCATTACCAAAGAAAAAATATCTCATCATAGTCAAAACCATAATTTTGATGATACACCTTAGCAACCAGATGGGTTTTATAGATCTCCATCTTTCTGTCTGTGCCTTTTTTTCTTTTGAAGATCCATTTACACCCAATAGGTTTAACCCCTTCGGATGGGTTAACCAATGTCCATACATCATTGATCTTCATGGACTCCATTTTAGATTTCATGGCCTCAAGCCATTTCTCGAAATCAGATCTCTACATAACATCCATATAGGTGATCGG